>BPLR01016136.1:0-115718 GCA_021605095.1 Caerostris extrusa | reverse complement strand
TTATACTACGATTAAGAAATTGACAGGATAATATATCATTTTTATTGTTTGTTTCTCTCGATGCCAGATCTTTTTTATTTTTTCCATAAAAAATAAATAACCATATTCTATTTGCTCAGTATATTTTGATAAAAGCATATAAATATGAAATGTATAAGATAAAATTCATCAATCTTAAACAATGTTGTTTATAATTTACAAAAAGTGCCTCTGATTTCTGGTGTATGCTCAATTTGTTGGCTCACTCATATGTACTGATGGTGTGTTGCAATGGCTGGAGTCCGTTATACCAGTTAATATGTGCCGCTGATAAAGATCTTGTGACATATCATATATGATCGGGAATATGCAACATCATGCGCAGCTGATCAAGATCCCTGGCTGCATCGTATCGTACCGCTGACCAGCAGGTGTATGACATGTACATTCACCAGCCTGCCGCTGATCCAATATATGCAATGCCGTGGCCACGGCTCGATTAAGCCTTGCACGATATCGCAGCATGCCAGCAATAGATCAATCGCCATACCACAAACCTCCCATCATGTCACAGCTTCGATCAAATCGCCAACCTTAGCGAGAACTGATTCAAGAGTGTAAATGCAATACAGTTGGGTTGAGGAGTACTGCATGCGACCATGCTTCAGCTGGTTAGAATTATACGATATTTTCCTTCCAGAGTTGTGCGTACATGTTGCAAGCTGGTTAAAATTACGTACTGTGCCATACAACTGGTGCAAAGTAATACAGTGTCGATATTTAAGTAAATATCATTACACCCTATGCGCAAATTCGTACGTATGCACCAGCTGATTAAAAGACATGCGTGTAATCAGAATATTCAAAAATGGTATCATCATGGAAACTAATAAGTTATACAGGTTGTGAAGATGATTTACCGATAATAGTACAGCAGTTGATTCCCGCGGCAATTTGTAACAATTAAATAGACACAATGAGGAACAACTGCGCTTGCAACCACATTATTTGCTACAAATTTACACTTAGAGGAAAATCCTATAGAGATTAAGAGACTCTGGAGGTCGTGGTTTTCTGCTTTCCTCTCCTGATTATAAACTATTTTCCTCCATCGAGATATGTGAGAAACATCCACCTTCCAATGAAATCATTGACAATTTAATTGATTAACGGTTTGGAAACTAAGCATTTTCCAATTTTCTGGTTCCAAGCCTATATTAAAAATTCATGATGTTTAACGCAATAGTTAGGTTTATTGGTTTTAACGTAAAATGATAACAGCTTTCATTTCTTTCTGTACCTAAATAAACTACATTAAAAATTCAAAAGAAAAATTTTGTAAACGACGTAAGAACTTATTCGTTAAAAATTGTCGAGCAGAAAATTGTTCTTATTTTATCTTACAATGGACCCTGGGATGTTGACCAAGGTGGCTAACGCTCTGGCACTCGGTGCCCGGCGGTACCGTGATTGACCACCAGTGGTTCGAATCACACCTCATCATGCGAGCGTTGAAGAACATTGTTACCCCACACGGAAGCCAATGTCTTCAGTTTACCTGATATACAAGTGAGTAACGTCTGTGCAGCGCGCTTGCCCGGCATTCGAGACCAAGCTGTCCTCAATTGTTTATAAACTTCATTGAACATTTCAAGCTGCTCTCCAATGAAGCCACGATACGTACTTATGAATTTTTTTTGTTCTACCTGTGCAGCTGTTAAATAGTTGAACACAGAAACACAGTCTTGTATCACCTTGCCCCCAAGTAAGCGCTGCACCGGAATGTTGCTTTCAGTACCCAGAAGCTGATGAACACTGGTCGCGGGTAACAATGCCGCAAGCGCTCCGATCAATGGGACAGGACCCTGGTTCCCTGAGTAGTTCGAACCACAGCATCCATGGCTGCAGCCGGACTCGAACCTGCATTTCTCAATGTTACCAGGAAGTGCCAGGCACTTCAGCCGCTCAGCCATTCAGGCCCATGCGACCTCTATAATTCAGTAACCCCTTATACAATACGTAACACCTACCTCTCGGGTAAGCAAGTGATGAGGAAACAATGGCCAGCATCGAATAATTTTATTACCAACCTTGGCCCGGCAGTAATTCTAAACGACCCCTATAATATTACATTCTGCTATTGTTTTCAATTCATGATTATTGAGAAAAAATATCCTTCCATTGTTATATATTCGTTCAATCAAACTAAAGCAGATTTTTAATCAGAGAATTTTTTACTAGTAATTCTAGTGCGATCTTCAGGTGCTTGTATACTTTCCGAAGTATGAGCAATGGATCGAAATGGATCTTCGGTTTTCAAGCAGATCAAAAGTGTGGTTATTGATGTAATTTGTGGAAGCTTGGTGATTTGATCTGAATCAAAAAATAACGATCTATTGGTATATTGCATCTGTTGGATTTTCAACAAGCAAACTTTGCCCTCTTGCTTGATTGGCAGGAACAAGCAGAACCAAGCTCACATATCCAGCATCTTTGCTTGGCTATTTGAGATCGAGGAATGTGAGATACTGATCAAATACAAGAGTTTCTTAGGAAGTAATAATTCAGGTGGCTTTGAGTAGATTCTTTTGTAGCACATTTTCTTCCTTCCTATTTTCCTTGTACATCTTCCGCGATAATAATAAAATTCTGTGGTCGATATCGTAAGTATACAATGCTTTTTACAGTAATACTGCGACTTATGCAGCAGCAACTGATAATTTCATCCACAACTCTGAACTTGTATAACATTCCAGAGACTGGTGAGTCAAATCAGCATTTTGAAAGTGTCATTAGATGCTAAAGTTTGAGTTTTTCCATATATGTTTCAAACAATTTTTGCAGGATCTGGCCAGGATCAGATAGTTGTATCAGGAAGTTATATGCGATGAAGTATATATTGATGCTATCAAAAATATGCTCTTTTTCTTACTGGAGGTCTTTATACTTATTACCTCCATTATACGTACCATGAGTATTCACACTCTTTATCAGATTTCTATGATTTTATCGTAAAGACATTTAATGAGGATTGGTTTGAACCCTTACCAGTCTTTGAACGCATACTTCATACGTGCGAATTTGTCATTGCTTTAGGTTTTTACTGTTCTGGTAGAATCATTTACGAGTAGTAAAGTGATATCTTAAGTCACATTCATGTATATTGGGCAATGTATTTTGATAGATACAGTGACGAATTTTATCAACAAGGATGGAAGAACTTAAGAAAGTAGCCAATTTTTATAGGGTTTTACCCTCTCCTATTAAAAAAATTTACACATTGAATTCATTTTTTATATTGGAAACTACAGTTTTCAGCTGTGTTAACAAAGGCACGGAAATGTTTTTGAATTTTCAAGCAACCATAACAAATAACACCTATAAATCTTTAGGCAAATTATGGGTGAAATTCAGCATTCAGAATCTGAATAATGGTTCCCAGCGAAATGGGCGAATTTTCGAAAACCTAAATAAGCTTCTAACCAACTTGAAACGTTTGCGTTGCCTTGTTGATTCGCAAACCCAGAGATCTAGTTTGGAAAAGAATGCAGAAGAAATACAACGATTGGAAGGATATGAATGTTCGAATGATGAAATTCCAAAGAAATGATAAGTACAAATTTGCTACCAAAAGATGTTGATAACACTTTTTGGAGGTTTAATGGTTGATAAACCAAATATATATTCTTTAACAAATGCTTCATGTACCTTACCATGCGAATCTGAATCGTCTTTTCATGGTAATTCTTCTGGTCACAAATTAAAACAGCAATGCGATTTAAAGAAATTTAAAAATCGCACATCAAATGAACAGATACCTTTGACTGATAATTGCCCTTTAATTCAGCAACATGTTATACGGGATACAAATAAAGCAACTCAAAAACAAAAGTCCAAGCCATCTATATCTAAATCATGCCAATTGTCTACAGACGAAGATCGAGCAAATATAATCGAAAACGTACAGCAGAAAATGGAAGATTGCAACTTTGGGATTGCTTCAGAGGATTCAACGAATATGAACAATACTATAAAGAGGTCTGTACAAGATGAAATAAATCAAATTGCCAGTTGTTTCTACCTCGGTAAAAGAACCATCTATATCCAAATCATGTCTATTGTCTCAGACAAAGATCAAGCAAATATAATCGAAAACGGAGAACAGAAAATGGAAGATTGTTACCTTGGGATTCCTTCAAATTATTTAACAATCATCGACAATATTATAGAAATGTCTGTACAAGATGAAATAAATCAAAATTGCCAGACTGCTTCTACCTCGGTAAAAGAACCATCAATATCCAAATCATGCCATTTGTCTACAGACAAAGATCGGGCAAATGTAATCGAAAACGCAGAACAGAAAATGGAAGATTGCAACCTTGGGATTCCTTCAGAGGATTCAACGAATATCAACAATACTATAAAGATCTCTGTACAAGATATAAATCAAAATTGCCGGACTGTTTCTACCTCGGTAAAAGAACCATCAATATCCAAATCATGCCATTTGTCTACAGTCAAAGATCGAGCAAATGTAATCGAAAACGTAGAACAGAAAATGGAAGATTGCAACCTTGGAATTCCTTCAGAGGATTCAACGAATATCAACAATACTATAAAGATCTCTGTACAAGATATAAATCAAAATTGCCGGACTGTTTCTACCTCGGTAAAAGAACCATCTATATCGAAATCATATCCTTTGTCTACAGACACAGATCGAGCAAATGTAATCGAAAACGGAGAACAGAAAATGGAAGATTGCAACCTTGGGATTCCTTCAGAGGATTCAACGAATCATCGACAATAATATAAAGATCTCTGTACAAGATATAAATCAAAATTGCCAGACTGTTTCTACCTCGGTAAAAGAACCATCTATATCGAAATCATATCCTTTGTCTACAGACAAAGATCGAGCAAATGTAATCGAAAACGGAGAACAGAAAATGGAAGATTGTTACCTTGGGATTCCTTCAAATTATTTAACAATCATCGACAATATTATAGAAATGTCTGTACAAGATGAAATAAATCAAAATTGCCAGACTGCTTCTACCTCGGTAAAAGAACCATCAATATCCAAATCATATCCTTTGTCTACAGTCAAAGATCAGTAAATATAATCGAAAACGGAGAACAGAAAATGGAAGTTTGTTACCTTGGGATTCCTTCAAATTATTTAACAATCATCGACAATATTATAGAAATGTCTGTACAAGATAAAATAAATCAAAATTGCCAGACTGCGTCTACCTTGGTAAAAGAACCATCTATATCCAAATCATGCCAATTGTCTATAGTCAAAGATCGAGCAAATGTAATCGAAAACGGAGAACAGAAAATGGAAGTTTGTTACCTTGGGATTCCTTCAAATTATTTAACAATCATCGACAATATTATAGAAATGTCTGTACAAGATATAAATCAAAATTGCCAGACTGCTTTACCTCGGTAAAAAGAACCATCAATATCAAATCATGCCCTTTGTCTACAGACAAAGATCGAGCAAATGTAATCGAAAACGGAGAACAGAAAATGGAAGATTGCAACCTTGGAATTCCTTCAGAGGATTCAACGAATATCAACAATACTATAAAGATCTCTGTACAAGATGAAAAAATTCAAAATTGCCGCAGTGTTTCTACCTCGGTAAAAGAACAGAATTCCAAAACTGCTGTTTTAAGAAAGGCTAGAAAAAAGAAGCAACTCGAATTAAGAAAGGAAAGAGATAATATTGGCACTAAAGATCTGCTAAGAATGATTTTCGTATTGGGTGATCCAAAGGGAATCAGGTTTATCCATCAAACGCTACAAACAGACGAATAACACTGTGGTTCCTCAGAAACTGGTTACTAAACGACTTAAAAGAATATAAAACAATTTATTTAAATGACTATTTTTATGAATAAGGCTTAAAATAATTGCATACATTTTTATATAATATTATCTAAATTTAAATCTTCCATTCATTTTTTACTTTAATAAATGGATAAACTGTACTTTTTTCAAATTGTCCTATCAAGTTTTATTTTAAACGATAAATTCTATTTTTTAATGAATTTTTATTTTATTTCCAATAACTTGGAATTTTTTACTTTTAGATTTGCATGTAAAATTTATTTCATCTACAATATTTTAATGGCAATTAAGAAGTCCCAGCAATATTTAATTTTTGTCCTTGCATTTCTGTAATGTAACAAAAAATTTGTATTGTTGCTGACTTCAGATCTTTATTTTTTTACAATGAAATTTTTTATAATTGATAAATTTTCTTATTTTTATCTTTGCCTTAAATTTGTCTATAAATAACCATTTAAAATATTACCCATTATTTTATTAGATAAACACACGCTATTTTGAATATACCCATGATAAGAAAGTAACTTCCAAAACATAAATTATCAAAATATTCGTTTCCTTTATAAATTTTAATTAAAAAACAGTTGTAAATAATTAGCTCATATATGTTTTATTTCAATTCTGGTATAAAAATAAAATTCATTATAAGGTTAAAATGAAATGAGTATTTGGACTCCAAAAAATACGTCTATTTTATAATTTAATACCTCGGTATATCGTTAATAATGCTTATATCTTTTCCAATGTCCTTTTTACACTTGTTACATTTTTCAATCTATACTCATCATAACTGATCAATTAGTGTTGATAAATTGTCAATATGTCACCATGTTCCAATACAATTCTTTTTCAAAGTGTCTATTTTGGAACATGAAGCCCAACAGCAATTAGAAAAAGTGTTTTTTTCCCATTGCATAACAAAATTCTCTGTTTTTATAGTAAATATTTTAAAGCAATGACTTAATGTTACTGTGGTATTGTTAGCATGTTTACCATCTCCTTATATGACAGATGTTTTTAGTAATTGTTATTTATGGAATGGAACTTAAAGAATATAATAAACTTTTTGTTTTAGGAAATGTATTTTGGATTTCTTATCAAAGTGTATAATAAACCCAGTTTTGATTTTTTTTTCAAGTTGTGTTGTCTGGTCTGTATTTGCAATGTGATTTCAAACTGTCACCTCCATGACCAAACATGACCAATTTGACCAACATTAACCTGAAGACATCTTGATGGACTTCTTCTACTTGATATTAGACTAGCCATCAGAATCAGAAATATTTAGTTATATTTCTTCAAAAAAAACTATCCAAATTCAAAATTTCCTATTTTTACCAAATTCCAATCTTGCTTACTGGATCAAACTTCTCATTAAGTAGATTTACTTTCTATTTCCTAACAATGTATTTGATTTTGTTAGCGAAACTATGTATTCAGTTAACAAAATTTCTGATTTTTTAAATGATTTTAAGCCTACTTTTTGAATGAAACTTTATATATTATATGTTTCTTACTCTGTCATAATCGGAAAAGATTATTGTACAAACTTTTTATCTCTTATATAATTTGTAGCAAATTTAAGTATTATTTCTGAAGTGCGCTGTTCATGTATAATGATTTTAGCTATTTTAATAATGTGTTATTTATTCATTACATTTACATCTGTAATAATATTTAGCGAATATTTGAATATAGACTTATCAGTAACATGTTCACAGTTAGTAAGAAATATGTTATCCATATTTGAAAATAAACGCAATGGCGAAATGTTTTGTTTCAATAAAAAATAATTTGAATTGTTTTTCTTAATTAATTTGTATATTCTAAATAAGACACATATTTGCATATTCAGTGTCCACCATAAGATTATCAGACCATATTTTTAAATTAGAATTTTTATAATGAGTTATTTCCATGCGTAAAATAAACTGATAATACTTAGTAAAAAGGCAGAGATTATACAAAAATATTATATAAAAAAAAAAAGTGTATATACGAAATATTATAAACCTTTATAAACAAACTGCAAAATATTATAAAAAGCTTTTGGATAATAGATTCAAATCGTCAAAATTCAGAGATTTCTACTGTATTCAAATAGTAAGACAAATTTGCAATTTAAAATAACCGAGGCTTATGGAATTAATTTTTTTTTTTCTTCTTTTAGATTGCTGGCACTGTCCTTGACATATGTGTGAATTTTGAAGTCAAAATATTCATTAGTGTTTGAGTTACGCTTGGCTTTGTGAGACTCCAAAACTGATTTCGGCGATTTTTGAAATGCCTGAATTAATTGAGCAAAGAACTTGCATTCAATTTTTGTTTACGGAAACGCATAGAATGTTACAGAAGGCATTCGGTGAGCATTCCTACACCGGAAATAAATGTTTACAAGTGGTGTAAACAGTTCAAAGAAGGCAGAGAAAGCGTTGAAGATGAAGAGCGCTCTGGCTACCATCCTCCTCAACAGACGACGTTCACGTCCAAAAATTAAAGATTTGGTGCTTGCAAACAGTCAATTTACAATTGGAGAACTTGCTGATGATGTTGTAATTTCGGCCAATTCCATTTTGGGCCTCGAACGCGTCAAATCTCGATTGGTACAGAAAACACTGAATGCGCCAGCTCACACTGCATAGATTCTCGGTGACATTTTCACCAAAAATGAAACCCATATCGTTCCACAACCCCTATATTCACACCGTGTGACTTCTGGCTATTCTCTAACATCAAAAGACCTTTCCGGAGACACCGTTTTGAGTCGATTGAAGAGATTGAACATAAATCGGCGAGAGCTTTGAAGGCCATCCCTGCCGATGACTTTTTAGCATGCATTGAGGATTGGAAAAAATTTGACATAAGTGCATTGTGTCCGGAGTGGATTACTTCGAAGGGGATAAAATAAATTAGGAAGAATATATAAAGAGTTTTTGAAAAAAATTGGTCTTACTTTTTTGGGCACAATAGTATACAAAGTACATAAAAAAGCATTATATGCAAAATATTATAAAGAAAACTCTATATACAAAAATGTTATAAAAATATGTATATGAAAAATATTATAAAAAATCTTCTGAATAACAGATTTGAATCGTTAAAACTCAAATAGATTACTATCTGTTGGAAAATGCAGTAACTTTAATATATTACACAAAGAAAATGTATTCAAATTCGTGATCGTCGGAAAATGCATTAGGGTACATTAAAATTTTGTTGTTTCCTTAAAGAAAACAAAGCAAATAACACTTCTTGGTGCAGTTCATTCACCATACTTATTTTACAATGGAAAGAATAATATGCAAATTGATTTTCTAACGAAACGTTAACAACCAAACTGCAACCTTAATTTATCTGACACTTGTAACGTTAAAGATTCCGCATATGTAAACCATACACATACACACACAAAAAAATAAACAAATAAATAAATAAATAAAAAAGGAATGTAAGCCTACCATCCTTTCTACAGTGGAAAGCACCCTTCCGTGCATAACATAATTGATGTCTTGGAAGAATAAGCTTCTATCATATTATTTTGGAAGAACTAGTTTTCTTTTTGGTATATTTTATTCATACTTTGACTGTCGTCCATAATGTTCGAGAGTCAACTTCTGAATATTTTCTTACAGATTTGCATTTTCGGGGGTAGAATTTAGAGAGGAGAATCCTTTTCCTCCAGACCCCCACACCTTTGCCATCCCTTACTCTCTGGTTGGATGCATAAGTAGCGTAAAAATAAATATTGGATCATATGGAGACGGATTCGTTTGAATGGGCAAAACTAATGTTGTGATTGCAAAATTTTTAAAAGTACATTGTGTTATGATAGTTAGGATGGTGCATTCAATTCCAATGACTAAGCATTGTGAGATTCAAGGTTATTTCAAATGTATTGCTTTTCTAATATCTGAATATTTTATTTGAATTCTTGAAATATTTTTACTTTTTCTATTTTTTTTTTTTTAATTTTGAAATGTTATGATTATAATCTCCAATCATTTAACAGATTGAATGACCAGATTGAAACGTATGCATTGTATACATATCCACTGACATGCGCAGACGTTACTTTTTTTGGCAAGAAGTCTTTTCTTATATGAAACAACAATCCTAATAACATGACAATATGAGAATCTCTGGCTGGATTCATAGATAAAGTAAAAATTAATATTGGATCATATGGAGACATATTCATTTGAATGGGCAAACTTAATGTTGTGACTGAACAATTTTTAGTTATGATAGTTAGGATTGTGCATTCAATTCCAATGACAAGACATTATGAGAATTCGACGTTATTTCAAATCCATTTATATATTATCTAATATTTGAAAATTTTATTTGAATTCTTAATAAATTTTAATTTTAAAATATCATGATTATGGTCTCCTATCATATAACATAACCTGATGGAAACGTATGCATGAGCACTGTATGCATATTATACATATCCAATGACATATGCGAAAATTAATTTCTACCACGAAATCTTACGGTATCTCTTCTTATATGAAACATCATTATCCGTAATACCATGACAATATGAGAATTTCTGCTTGGATGCATGAGTAGCGTAAAAATAAATATTGGATCATATGGAGACGGATTCGTTTGAATGGACAAACCTAATGTTGTGATTGCAAAAATTTTAAAAGTGTATCGTGTTTGATAGTTAGGATTGTGCATTCAATTGCAATGACTAGGCATTATGAGATTCGAGGTTATTACAAATGTATTGTTTTTCTAATGTTTGTAAATTCTTTTTGAATTCTTGAAATATTTTAACTTTTCTAGTTTTTTTTTTTTAATTTAAAAATATCATAATCATAATCTATAGTCATTTAACATATTGAACAACCAGAGTGATACGTATACATTAGTACTATATACCTATTATACATTTGCCTGAATGCCGGGATTCAATTCCCAGCGGTGATATGGATGTTTGTAGTGGTTTAGACTCCACTTTCAATCGCATGTCCTGGTTTCATATTATTGTAGGAAGTTGGGAGTAGGACTGACAATTGGCAACCCTACTCCGTAAAAAGAAAAACATGTCATGTTAAAGAATCTGCCTTTATTCAGTGTTTCGATGGCCAACTGGGTGACGCTGTGACCTTTGGAATTTCAAGTTTGAATCCTGGTGGTGCTATGGATGTTTGTTAGTGGCACAGAATCCATGCAAAATAGTAGGTCCTGATCTAATTAGCCTAAAGTGGGCACAAAAATGACCGTTGAGCGATAAACCAAACCTTATACATATAATACATTTTCACTGATATGCGCAGAAATTAATTCCTGGCAAGAACTCTTACGCTATTTCTTTTTATATGAAACATCATTATCCGTATGGGTATATGAAACATCATTATCCGTATGGGTATATGAAACATCATTATCCGTATGGGTATATAAAACAGCATTACCCATATTTTCCATGTCAGTATGGGTAGTCTGAAAGGGAAATTACTATCGAATTTGTAAATATTTTTTCAGGATATAGGAATAATTATGATTTTCAGACTGTAATTATAAAAAACAGTAGTTAAACTATAATTTTTAGAATGAGTGGAATAATTAGAAAATGTATAGTTTCAAGGATACATTTTTTTTTTTTTAGTGTAATAGACAAAGGGACACCTGTAGTAAGGAAAAATACTTGACTAGTCAGAAGCTGAAAGGCTTAAGAACGGCCTGATTGCCAAGTGGCTAGCACTCTGGCCTTTGGTACCACAGGTTTCAGGTTACACTATTTAATGACACTGAAGGAAACTGAATTTTATCTGAACATTTAATGAAACTGAAGATTAACATAAAAAAGATGTACAGACGACATGGTAAAGAACATTTGGCGAGAAATTGAATAACTTTTTGACATTTTTTGATCTACACAGGTATTATACGTTGAAATTTACTGAAGTATGTTGCCTTATTAAAAACAGTGCTTTCACCATATCCAAAAGAACATAGTTTGATTTTAATAGTTTTCGCACTGTAAATTATTATAATCAGGACAAGATTTTAAACATAAATTAAGCATACACGTAGAGTAAAGTGTATTATTACATATTTCTCTACATTGCCTCCCAAAACATAATATTTTATATTGAAATGAATTTGGGCATTTAAATAATTTTGTACTGATAAAATATTAAATTTTAAAACGTCAGAACATTTGCTTAAACCTAAAAAAAAAGAAATGTCCGTTCTGTATAAACATTTATGGAAATCATACAATGTATATAATTTTAAATACATTTAATACATAATAGTAGCGATTCTTTATATTCGACATTTAATATATAATAGTAGTGATGATTTTTTACGATTTGTTAAAACTTAAATAAGAGCCAACTAATTCAGAAGGACAACAAAAATAAATAAATAAAATAATTTATGTAAGTTTTGGAGAAAACGAAATTCTAACATAAAGAATCATGAATATTTCTTAATACTTTAATTTAAAGAATCAGAATAAAATCTCACTAACTTCCAATCAATAATCTTAAAGCCTGACTTAACCCACTTTCATTAGTGACTCACCAAAAACAAATGCAAAGCTATTAAAACTCGTTGCTTTAAGTATTCCTGTTTAAACTAGAGTCAATCCTAGCACACACATCGGCAACTTAAGTTTTCCAATGCATCCGACTTAATTAGAACATTTAAAAATCCTAGTTCGAAAAGTTTTCAAAAAAGAAAACGTACTTCTTCGGAAATATTTAGAATTAATTGGGAAAACATGTTTGGTCTAGTTATCTGAGAATAAATAAAATGCAACTGGATTTGACAACTTATTTGCTTCTTTTTTTCTACGACTTCATTTATTTGTCCGCACATAAAACTTTTGATTTTATTCATGAGCTATTCGTTTCAAAGATAAAATGATATGATAGATTAAGCATCCGTATTATTAAAGCGAATATCGAATAATTATTTTGACATTAATTGTCATGTTAGTGAAAAAATATAAACAAGTTTGACAGAGAAAATCAGCTAGCAATTTAAATAAGCATTAGAAGACGTATGTAGATATTTGTGTACTTAAAACAGAATATATTTTTCATATAAAATTTTATTTAATTGAATTGCTATTAGTTATTCGTATTAAAAAGACTAGATAGCAATTTTAATTCCTATGTGCAATTTATATATAAATTATTTAAAATCAAGCAATGATTTTTAATAATATTTTATAAGACTGATTTTTAATAAAGTGTTAATTTTTTAATGTTATTAAATAAACTTATCTTAAAAAATAACATAAAAATAATTTTTTTTTTACTGATATTTTAATGAACATATAATAAGAAAAAAATATATTAATCAGTAATTATTATCACAAAATCAAGTAATTTAAAATATAAATTTAAAAACATTTTAATTAATTGAATTGCTATTATTTATTTGTATTAACAATAATAGATAGCAATTTTAGTTTCTATGTGCAATTTATAAATAAATTATTTAATATAAAAATGATTTTTAATAAAATTATTTAATACTAATTTTTAATGTTGTTAAACGCAAAAGAAAAATTAATATAAAAGAATTTTTTATTTTATTAACAATTAAATGAACTTATAATCAGAAAAATATTTTTTTCTTTCTAATGCAGCTTGCAAACACTTAGACAGCTTGGTCTTGGATGCTTTAAGGTAAGCGCTGCACAGACTTTACTTACTTTCTATTACCCAGGGGGCCCGTGTAACTTGAAGATAAGCCCCGGAAGCGGAGTAACAATGCCCTCGCAACTCTTTGCAATCCAATTAGGGCCGGGACCTACGGTTTAAAGTTGATTCGAACCACTACACACATCTATGGCACCGCCGGGATTCGAACCCGTAGACTGTGGTACCGAGCGCTAGAAAGCTTGCCACTCGGCCATTCAGGCCCCTCAGACAAAAATATATTAATTAGTAAATATTATCACAAAATCAAGTAATTTAAAAAAATAATAATTAAAAATGAAAAAAAAAATGAATCAAAATTTATTGGAAATGGTAATTTAAATGTATATACTATTTGACCAAATATATATATATTTTTATATTTACGTATAGTAAAGAGAAATGATCTGATTAAATATTTAAAAAATCGTTATTTTATCTTAGAAAATAAAAATATATTGAAAAAAATTATAAATGATATTTGTAATAAAAGATAATTAAAAATACAAAAATTAAATGAATAACAATAAAAAAAATAATAATTTAATCAGTGAATATTATCACAAAATTAAATCACTTAAAAAATAATAATTAAATATGAAAGAAATAATCAAACTTTATTGGATATGTTAAATTTATATATATAGATACTATTTAACCAAATATTGTTTTTTTCATTATTATATATAGGAAAGAGAAAGGATCTGAGAAAATATTGAAAAAAAAAAAACTTATGACTTTTATCTCTGAAAATAAAAATACTTTAAAGATTATTTTTGATGTAAAAATTGAAAACACAATATTTTTTTTTGTGAATTATGTTACAGTTATTTATAATTTTTTAATATCTAAATAATGCATTTCTTACTATTTATTATAATATTAAAATTCTCTAAAACCTGTATTTTAACTGAACAAAATAAACATCATCTTCAAATGATCAAATAACTAAATGAATGAAAAATATGTAATTAATACAATTGTGTTTCTACTCTTTTTTAAGTTATTTAATATTGGCAAACCCTAAATTAGTCTTGATCAAAGAATCAGAAATAATTCTCCTTTCAAGAAACAAATCAAATTATCAAATTATTTTAAACATACATGTGATCAAATAAGAATTAAAGATTTTATAAGAATGGCTCGAATAAAGTATGTAATTATTTATAATCCTTGTCCATATATTTTCTAAAATATTTAAAATTCTATGAATCCTTTTTATCATCAATATTGCACAATTATACTAACATATAAAGTTTTTCTAAAAAATAAATATATAAAGACTATCCCCCTATGTTCTTCCAATTCCGGCAATCATATGCGGAAGTACAAAAATTCTTTCGCAAGAAAACTAACAAAAACAACAAAACCAGCATTTCATGCATTTCGTATTCAAAGCTTTTCTTTGTCCTAAACCTACCAAAATATTTAAACTATCAAAAATGAATAGCAAGAATGAAAACACTGCCTGGAGCTGAAACTTTCTTGCATTTTGCACAGCCAAGTATGTGCACAGCTGAAAGCAAAAAAGAAGTCACAAAAGAAGAACGGGCGAACGTGTATCTAAAATTTCTGCTCTATCGCTTCCATACCACCAATATATCGACATGAAGTCAACAAAAAAGTTTATACGTGTCGGAGATTAATTACATTATGACTCGACGTGTCTTTTGTTGGAGTTTAGTTCTGACTACGGCCGATGCTTTTTAGACTTATCGATTCCATGGAATGATTCCCTACGTAAGAGTTCTAATTTCATTTATAGAGTTTGGAAGAGTTCTGGATCTGTCGAATAATTTTTCACGTGATTCCATTGATCTTTCTTCAGTAGTGTTGATATTTTGTATTCGACTTAACAGAAAACCGATTTTTCGAATAAAGAAGGGCTATATCGAAGAAAAAAAGAATGTTTTGCCTGTCTAAAAACTACATGGATATGTTGTCAGTTGCTGTTCAGACGGTTGATGTAGTTTTTGTAACTAAGTTTGCAGTATTTAATTTCATTATCATAGAGTGTTTAAGAAGATTGTTCGTACGTTTTGTCACTATCTTTCATCGACTCTGGTTATTTTTTTTTTATCTCTAATCTTATTGTCATCTTACTGACAATAGCTGGAATTCATTACATTGTTACAGATTCTTAAATGAATGATGTAACGTTATGTATTGTCAAATACATAGTTACAATACTATTAGATAAAAAAATAATAAACATTTCCGTTTAAATCCTTTGTTTTCATTTTAAACATTGTTATAGGGAATATGTTTACTGAGAAAATTTAAATCAAACAGCATTTTTTTGCACTTGTTACATTTTGAAATTACTTCAAGAATAAGGTACTTGGTAATTTAACGATATATATAAATAGCGTGATTTAATATTACTTCTTCTACCTTCATGAAGTGATCAATTATAGAGACTTGTACCATTTGAATTCGTATTTTTGAGAGAGTTCCTTTTCTTAGGATACTCTCTTCGAGAATATAACGGCCTGATGTCCAATTGGCTAGCGCTCTGGCCTTTGGTACCACAGGCTTCTGGATCGAATTCTGTCGAGATGATGCATCTTTGCTAGTGATTCGGAAATCGCGTTAAACTGTAGGTCCTCGTCTAATTAGCCCACAGTGTGCAAAAAATGACTGTTGAGTGCCAAATCAAACGAAACCATTAGAATATAAGTTTCAAATTCATTAAACCTTGCAATCTATAAAAAACAGCGATGACTGCGAACAATGTATTGTGTGCGTGTATGCATATGAGAAGCAAAATTGATGTGATGTACTGACGCAGAGTATTCTAAGGAACGGAAACATCTCATCAATACAAATTTAAATGGTAAATCACATTATAATTGAATTCTCCATGAAGGTAGAGGAAGTGCTATTTGCAATTTTTCGAGATTTTCATCAAAAGCAGAATTTTCTTGCATCTTGTTTATACCAACATTCACTAACTAATCTAATCAATACATTTGGATACAAACCAAATATTTTATGTCGTAGAAATTATATTTTCTTCATCACTCGAACAATTAATAAATCATTTTATGCTTTAAATTCTTTTCGTAGGAATTCAAATAGTTTTGAATACTGCCTCCTTATTTTCTTGGAAATTATAAAACATAACATTGCTTCTCATTATATCATAAAAAATATTTGCCTTCAATAATATTTAAAGTTTTATTTTATTAGAATATTACATTTTGGGTCATAATTAAAAAAAAAAAATGCAAATTATTAATTTATTATTATCATAAAATAATGTTTAACATATAAACACAGACAAGTTTATGGTGTACTTTAAATGTTTAATTGCAATTTTTGAGAACTTAATTAAATTGTTATTCAAATTTTTTAAAAATATTGTTTAAATATTACTATTAACTCAGCTTAGCCTTAACTTATTTAAGGCATTAATTAATTAACTTAAATATTAAATTAAATATTTGCTTTTTCTATCAGAAAATAATGGTTGATAACAATATGTTTTTTTTTTTTTTAATAATGAATGGCAATGTATTGCTTAAAGTAACTAAATATCGCAAAATAATAGAAAAATAGTAAAATATAATTATTAATAAAATATGCAAAATAATAAAATATTTATAAAAAATCTAAATGTATAATTCTAATTGTATTTTTTTTTTATTAAATTAGCGATTTTATATTCATGCATAGATTTAAATTATCACAAAATGTGTTGCTCTGTTTTTACTTTTTAATACGATTCTTATAAATTTAATATTACTTAAATATTAGTGCATTCACTAAAATTTGTATGGAGCTTCATATTGATATTTTTTATTAAAAATGACTATTAAAAAACATCGAAACAAAATAATAAAAAAATAATAATACTTTTAAGAAAGACGTTGATATAATCTTCAAATCAGATTTGAATAATTCTAATATTTCCTGCAATGTTCAGAATAGACAGATAGATAATTGTGTTAAATGATCGTAAACTGAAACTAAACAAGCAATTCCCAAATCGAATTGTCATTTTCTATGTACGAGATAATCATATAAAATATGCGGTGGAAGTAATTATTTGTCGACAATGAAAGATTTATTTACATTATTGGGTGCAAATGCCCAGATTCATGACTCTGACCTGCAATATGCCATTTATATTTATTTACATTTATTGTTGGTGTAATATAAATACAACATAGTAAATTACTTTTCCTGTTTGATTCATGATTCATGATTCGAATAAAAAATATGACTGAAATTGCAAAGCATTTAGCTTTAAATGTCTGAAGTAGTACACACAAGAACGAAGTATAAAAATGTACAAAATGTCATCTATGAAGAACAAGTAAACTTTCGGTTCGATTTACTTTGAAATTAAAACCTTCTTTACTTTGAAAAATCAATACCCTAATTACCAGGTTGCTTCTATTCTAATTTAAAACAGTCAATTTAAAATGCAAAAACTAAATACATAAAATTTGTACTTAAGTCCTTGAGGAGTGATACAAACTATAGCAATATCCCACAAGCAAAACCTATATGTAGGCTTTATTTCATTGAAATTGTTTTAAAGAATTTATTTGCGATTAAAAGCAAAATATCCTAGAGAAAATTTAACAAATGCAAAACCTAATAATTAACTTTCTACGTATTTCGCTCGTTTATTCTTTTACGAAACATCATTTAGAAACCACATATGACATCGATTTTATTTTTATACTGTAGCATTTGATTCCCACGGGAAGAGTTTTGACATTTGATTCCCAGCAGAGAGGATTGTATGTTATTTTACAAGTATATAATAACTCATCACTCAAATTTGACAGCAGGAAAGCAGTATTGTGGGTAGTTATATTACATGCAATTGAAATTTTTGTACTAATAAGAACAACGTGTCTCTCAAATCTGATTGCAGATATTCGGTATCATGTATAATGGGACTCAGAAAATTATCACTGACGTTGGAGAGAATTGTACTTGTGATTTAATCGTGCACTTGTGATCAAAATTTATTTTAATTTTTAATTTCTTTGTATAATAACCAAAAGTGTTTATATTATATATATATATATATATATATATATATATATATATATATATATACAGTGCTTGGAAATAAAAATTAAAGTGTTCCTACGAACATGAAAGTGGCCCTCTTCTTGAAGTCGCTATACATCTAATATAGGCCGAGACGTTACAATATACACACATAATCAAATCATTCTTAAATGGTTCTGACTGTCATTGCTATTAATTGTATTTTATGTAGATTTCCACGTTTGATGAATCTGAAAGTGTTGCCATGAACCTGAAAGTGGTCCTCTTGTTGAAGTAGTCTTATTTTTGATATAGGCCAAGACATTACAATAGACTCACACAAACAAAACAACTTTGAAAGGGTATCACAATCATTGCTGTTAACTGTTGTTTTATGTAGATTTCTACGTTTGATGAATCTAAAAAGGCAAATTCTCGAGGTGAACATCGCAAGGAAAGGAAGAACCTCATCAATACGAATTTAAATGGTAAATCTCACTGCAATTGAACTCTTCATGAAGGTAGAGGAAGTGATACTTACAATTTTCGAGAATTTCATCAAAAGAAGAGAACTTTTGTATCTTGTTTACACCAGCATTCACTAACTAATCTCAACAATACATTTCAAAATAAATAAAAAAATAATCCCCCAAACAGATATCTGCTCTCAATCAAAGGGCAATCTGTTTTGGATCTTCGATAAAACTCCTTGTCTTTTCATATCTTCTTTTCTTCTTTTTTTATACTTTTCATTTTTCGCAAACACCTCTGTTTCACTCTCGGCCATCAAAGGTTTCTACCCCTCACAAGTTGAACTTCCGTATCTACAATTCTTCTCAAACTTTCGGGCAATTGAATTTAGAGAAGGAACAGACGGAGTGCTTTTGGAATTCCCCTTATATTTTATTTTTTTTTTTTCTTTATTTTTTTTTAAAAGAAAGTGAAAGAGATAAAAATATCAAAAGTGCAAGACTCGAGAAATCTACTAAGTCAACATGAGATTGAGAAAGATAGTGGAAGATTTTTTTTCTCGTATCCATGGAAACTGTGCAATTCCCTGAAAATTCATTTAGGTTTAATAAGAAAGACAGGTGTTGTGTATTGTGCGGGGATTGCTGAGTGTTTTCTGAGAGACGATTGTTCAGGTGTTGATTTTTAAACTTTCATTCAAGTCTAATTAATTGAGTATATATTGCGTCAAGTCTAATTAATTGAGTATATATTGTGTCAAGTCTTTAATTGTCTTTGGTATTGTTGAAATTTTACAGCATTTATCTACTGTACACTTTTATTATTTCTGCAATTAGTTATTTCAAAATTATTTAAAGAAAGGGTACAAAAATGGGACTGCTTTGTGCCAGGCTATAATGTCAAATAAGATATAATAACAAAATTTAATAAATTGAGGAGTTATTTATATTATTTAATATATAAATAATTATTTATATTAAATAATGATCATATTATTTAATTATTTAATAATATTTTATTATTTGTTGTTCTCGAGCACCAGTCACTTTGGTCTTTAGAACATTCATCCTAGTGTAGCAGATATGTAGTTATTACTTACAAAAAGACATTGAACAAAAAAAACTGGTTGCTTGCTATATGCTCCACATTTGCTACCATCGCAATTTTAAAAAAAAACAATGAATTATGACCATATGCATTATATTTGAGTGAAGCGCGAGTTTTTCATCACTTTGCCCTCACACATCGCAATTTTAAACAAAAAACCTTTGAATGACATCTGAGAAAATTTTCATATATTTGCCACCACAATTTTGAATAGAAAAACATTTTTTCATATCTGTGCCAATGACATCTGAGAAGTTTTCATATCTTTGCCACCACAATTTTAAAAACAAAAATCTGAGAATTTTCATATATGACGAATCTGAGAAGTTTTCATATCTTTGCCACCCACAATTTTGAATAGAAACATTTGAATGACATCTGAGAATATCTTTGCCACCACATTTTTAATAGAACATATCTTTTTCATATCTTTGCCACCACAATTTTGAATAGAAACATTTGAATGACATTTGAGAAGTTTTCATATCTTTGCCACCACAATTTTGAATAGAAACATTTGAATGACATCTGATTTTCATATCTTTTGTTTTGAATAGAAACATGACATCTTTTTCATAACTTTGCCACCACAATTTTGAATAGAAACATTTGAATGACATCTGACCACAATTTGAATAGTTTTGAATGACATCTGATTTTCATATCTTTGCCACAGCAATTTTTAATAGAAACATTTGAATGACAACATTTTGAATTTTGGCAACTTTGAATGACAGAGAAATTTTCATTTTTGCCATATTTTGAATAGAAACATTTAATGACATCTGAAAAGTTTTCTTTTCCACCACAATTTTGAATAGAAACATTTGAATGACATCTGAGAAGTTTTTCATATCTTTTCCACCACAATTTTGAATAGAAACATTTGAATGACATCTGAAAAGTTTTCATATATTGCCACAGCAATTTTGAATAGAAACATTTGAATGGCATCTGAGAAGTTTTCATATCTTTTCCACCACAATTTTGAATAGAAACATTTGAATGACATCTGAGAAGTTTTCATATCTTTGCCACAGCAATTTTGAATAGAAACATTTGAATGACATCTGAGAAGTTTTCATATCTTTGCCACCACAATTTTGAATAGAAACATTTGAATGACATCTGAGAAGTTTTCATATCTTTGCCACACCAATTTTGAATAGAGACCTTTGAATGACATCTGAGAAGTTTTCATATCTTTTCCACCACAATTTTGAATAGAAACATTTGAATGACATCTGAGAAGTTTTCATATCTTTTTGCCACCACAATTTTGAATAGAAACATTTGAATGATATCTGAAAAGTTTTCATATCTGTGCCACCACAATTTTGAATAGAAACATTTGAATGATATCTGAAGTTTTCATATCTGTGCCACACAATTTTGAATAGAAACATTTGAATGAATGTTCATTCCGTCTCTTTGCCACAAAAATTTGAACAGAAATATTTTATGGCATATAAAGTATAGTAAGCTTTAGAATATCGATATTAAAGGTAATTATAAAAAGCATTTCATTGAAATGACAAAAACAAATTTTACTCATTTTGAAGTAAGCCTTTGATTATATTTAAAAGAGAAGAATAATTTTACAATCCACCCTGGTATGGCCTGATTTACTAGTATAATGTTTTGGAAAACACACTTAATAAATTTCTTGTTTTTTGTATCAATTGTTTGTTCACGATTTATAATTTATAATGATTTGGTAAACATATTTAATAATTTTTAAATTTATTGTTTGATCACGACTTAAATAGTAAAAGGTAAATTCATTAGTACTACCCAGTCATGCATAGATTTATAATAATTTGATAAATGACATTTATTATACGTACTTTGAGTTAATTCTTTTTAGTTCCATGAAAACCTGTCATTTCATACACATATTGAAAATGATTTTTAAACAAAAAAATAAACAAATTACATTAACTATATGATACAATTAAAAATAAATTCCATTTTAATTTAGCAAAATTGATATATATATATATATATATATATATATATATAATAAACAACTTTGAATATATATATATATATATATATATACGCAAAAGCTAAGATCCATAGCAGATACATCTCTTCAGAGAGATTAAGCATCAGATGATGGATTCTGAGACTTGCCAAGAAAGTTGTCTTCTCAAACTACATTAATAATAAAAATCTGCTTTTGACAGATAATGTAAACCGCAGCGCGTTCAGAAAGCTTCATTTTTCTTTCGCCAGTGAAGATTCTACATTCTGAGTTATTTGGCGAAACGCTGGTATGCTGTTTCAGTTTTTATTTATGTGATATCAATTTTGCTGTATAAATATTATAGTTGTGTGTTGTTGTTTTCTATATAAATATTGTATTTGTATACTAATGTTTAAATATCACACGCCGAAACGCAGTCAAATGCAAATGATTTATAGTTAGGAACTAGTTTCTGTTCTAGAAGTAAATAAAATGCATTTAATTTAATACATAAACATGTTTATATTGAAGAAGTTATAACATTGAATATTTTTAAATGATATAAATAAAATAAAATAAATAAATAATAAACAATACATTCAAGAGCCAAAACGTTATGACCACCCCTACATTTTGCAATGAACTCGCCTGGATGACGTGGAAGACACGTGATCAGGTGGAAGTGGTATTTAACTGGTATTAAGTGTTGGTATTAATCCATGCCAAGGCGGGTTGAAGCTGTGTTGCTCGCCAAAGGTGGGCCAACTCGTTATTGACAGGTGGTCATAATGTTTTGGCTCTTGAGTGTATTTTACATCGACGAAGGATATTGTGTAGTGACATGTACATTTACCATATAATTTCTATTTATAAATGAAAATTCATTTTATGAAATTTGTTGAAAAATTCATAATAATTGCATCATATATATATATATACAAATAAATTTACCAGTAATATTTTCTGTTAAACTTCTATCTAACTTAACTAACTCCCGTCACTACAATGGCCTAAACAGGAGACGTTTTTCTTTTAAGGGATATGGCTATCAGACCTACGCCCAACGCTCTATAGTCATATTATACCGGGACCTATGATTAAAAGTAAATTCTGAGCTACTACAAACATCCATTGTACCGCCGCTGGGACTCTTACACTCTGGTACCGAGTGCCAGAGCGTTAGTCACTCTGTCATCAGGATCTGTTAAACTTCACCAAATTTAAATGATACAGAGAACTTCAACCAACTAATTTCTGCTTAACTAAAATCATTTTTGGATACTTAAAAATTACAAATGTTACTCCGATATTCATCCGAAATAGTTAAGTTAATTAAATTATTCTCAAATAAATAAAAAAAAAATATACAAAGATAATTTAAAACAAGGAATTTGGCTTTTGAAGAAAAACATTTATATAGTAGGATTATAATTAGTCGTTGTCGTTTCTTATCCCCGCTTGTTAGAAATGTAGACGCAGACCACGAACTCGTGTGGTTTCATGGATAAAGGGGCAAATTCTATTGTGATGTATCGCTCGTAGGTAGAATCCTGACTTGGCTCCTTGAAGCTGACTTTTTTACGGCCTGGTTTGTCGGCAAGGGTTAAAGTGGATTTTTGAACCACTTCAAATATTCATGGTCCCGACCACCGGAGCGCGCTAGACACTCGGCCATTCAGGCTGCAAAATAATAAAACTGAAGTTCACAAGAAAAAATAATTGTGTTAATTTAAAACGGATAGACCTCATTTGTTGACTTAAGACACTTATTGACCTCATTTGTTGATTCTTATAAAAGTTCTGTACCCCTTACAAGTTTGTACACATACATTCGGAACACCCTACACTACAAACGCTTTTGGTTTTGCCACCTACTGGACATTTCTTACACTACAAACGAAAATTGAGCTCAGTTAAAAGAAAACAGCATAAGATCTAGAAATTTTTTCAACCATTTTAATGTTTCATAGAAAGAACCCCAACATAAACATTATAAGATAAAAGATTAAATTAAATAAAAATATAGTACCTCATTATAAAGTATTTAAATTTTAGCAAATAGCAGCACATTTGTAATTTTGTTGAAGGATCATTGTAAGTAAGTATTTGTATTTCTATTTCAAAAGGGGATCATTATTCAATTAAAAGATTAAAGGTGATGTAAGTCTCTTTTTTTGCTTCCTTATCTTTTCTTCTAAAATAATGTCTTTTGTTGGAGTATACTTAAGAAACTCCATTTAGCAGAAAAACAAAAGATTTCTTTCTTTGACCGAAAAAATACCCAACTAACTCCCTTTTTTGACTTATGCATACAAGAAGCAGAAAAAAAAAGCCGTTTATTTTCACAAACTCTCTTATTCTATGAGAAAACAACTATTTTAATTTGCATGAAAAAGAGTTGCATGAAAAAATGACACCCACAATCGCAAAGAAAAAAAGAAAGCGAAAAAAGACGTTTTTTTTTCTTTCTTCTTCTTCTTTTTGGATGGAAAAACACTGCTAAAGTTTGTTCATGCTTCCAGACAGCATCTTTGAGTTTTGTTGAAAGGCGGGGATACTATCAATCACTGATGCCAAGCATAATAAAGTATGAAGAAAATAAAAATAAAAATAAAAATAAAGAAAAAAATGCGTTTACTTGCAAATTACGCTAAGTCATTCAAAAAAAAAAGGTTTGATCCTACAACCAAACTTTGTTCATTTTGTAAAAGGCAGTTAAGAATAAGAAAGCATTAATTTTTAATTTCTCCAATTGTTTTAATTTGTAACACTATTTCAACATGATATTTAAATTAAAATAAAAGAATGAAATAATGATATATATATATATATATATATATACTCACTCAAGAGCAAAACATTATGACCACGTTCTCTACGCGTTATGACGCGTCTCTGGGACCCGTGGTTGTGGTAGAGCAGACCAAGAAGGCTACAGGGTATCTGAACATCATTGCGTACCAGTTGCACCCTTACATGGCCTCTGTTTTTCCAGCTGGAAATGGAATGTTCCAACAGAAGAACGCCCCTTGTCACAAGGCTAAAATTGTGTTGGAGTGGTTCCAGGAACATGATACTGAATTCCAGTTAATGACCTGGCCGCCTAACTCACCGGATCGCAATCAGATAGAACACATTTGGGATGTCCTCGGACGGCAGCTCAGAGTTCAAAGACCACCAATGCGCAATATCTCGGATTTGCGTGACCGTTGCTTAAACATCTGGTACAATCTGTCTCCGGCCACCTATCCAAGGACTTGTGGCATCCATGCCAAGGCGAGTTGAAGCTGTGTTGCGCGCCAAACGTGGGCCAACTTGTTATTGACAGGTGGTCATAATGTTTTGGCTCTTTAGTATATATATATATGCATATAATAACATAATTTCAATGTTGTCACGAAAAAGTATTGTAATTAATTTCCTTTCATGTGTGCAAATATGATAGTTTCAGTTTTACGTACTTAACCTAAATTACACAAACATGCCTAGCCGAAAACAAATGTACCTAAGTTGAAGTACCTTAATGTGCCTAACCTAATACTAACTCACTTAACCTAATACTAATGTACCTGACCTAAACTACACTAATGTGTCAAACGTAATACAAACGTATCTAACCTAAAGTACATTAATGTCCCTAACTTAATGCATTACACTGCAAACAAAGATAGAGAGGACTTAAAAAAATAGTTAAGACCTACATATTTTCTCAATCATTTTAATGTTTTCATTGTCTCAATGTTCATAAAGTGTAAGATAACCTAATTGAAAAATTAAATTAAAAACGAATATTATACTTCTTCATAAAATATTTAAATTTTAGCAAATAACAGCACGTGTGTAATTTTGTTGAAAGATAATTGTAAGTAAGTATTTCTATTTCTATTTCAAAAGGGGATCATTATTCAATTAAAAGATTAAAGGTGATGTAAGTCTCTCTTTTTTCCTTATCTTTTCTTCTGAAATAATGTCTTTTGTTGGAGTATACTTAAGAAACTCCATTTAACAGAAAACAAAAAAACTTTCTTTGACCGAAAAAAATACCCAACTAACTCTCCTTTTAGACTTCTGCATATCAGAAGAAGAAAAAAGCCGTTTATTTTCACAAACTCTCTTATTCTATGAGAAAACAAATATTTTAATTTGCATAAAAGAGTTGGTTCTTTTCAAAAATGACACCCCACAATCGCAAAAGAAAAAGAGTTTTTTTTTTTTTTTCTTCTTTTTTGGATGGAAAACACGGCTAAAGTTTGTTCATGCTTCAAGACAGCATCTTTGAGTTTTGTTGAAAGGCGGGGACACTATCAATCATTGATGCCAAGCATAATAAAGAATGGAAAAGATAAAAAAGAAAAAGAAAATAAAAATAAAGAACGAATGCGTGTACTTGCAGATTAGGCTAAGACATTCAAGAAAAAAAGGTTACATCCGTCATCCAAACTTTGTTCATTTTGTGAAAGGCAGTTAAGAATAAGTAAGCATTAATTTTTAATTTTTCCAACTGTTTTAATTTTTAACGCTATTTCATCATGATAATTAAATTAAAATAAAAGGATGTATATATATACATGCATAAACGAACATAACTTCAAGGTTGGCACTAAAATTATTGTAATTATTTTCCTTAAGTGTTTGTAACTGATAATGCTTTAGTTTTACGTACCTAACATAAAGTACACTAACGTGGGTAACCTAAAACAAACGTACGTAACCTAAAAGTACATTAATGTGCCTAACCTAATACCAACGCAACTAATCTAAAGAACACTAATACTAACCTATAGTAATACCCTAATACTAACGTACCTAACCTAAACTACGCTAATGTGCCTAGATTCATACAAACGTACCTAACCTAAAGTACAATATTAGAGAGTTTTTGCATACCGTACGTTAGTTACCGTAGGACGTCCGTTAGCTTTTTCCCTAGCGCGCATGCACATAGGAAACATTATTACAGATACGCATGCTCATAGGAAACTGCGCATGCGTATCTGTAATAATGTTTCCTATGTGCATGCGCGCTAGGGAGAAAAAGCTGACGGACGTCCTACGGTAACTAACGTACGGTATGCAAAAACTCTCTAATGTGCCTAACTTAATACCTTACGCTACAAACAAAAATAGATCTGACTTAAAAACAAATAAATATAAGACCTAGAAATTTTCTCAGCCATTTTAATGTTTTCATTCACTGATGCATAAATTGTAAGGAAATCTTATTTAAAAATTAAATAAAATAAAATATAGTACTTCATTATAAAGTACTTAAATTTTAGCAAATAACAGCACATTTGTAATTTTGTCGAAAGATCATTGCAAGTAAGTATTAGCCCTATTTCAAAAGGGGATCATTATTCAATTAAAAGAATAAAGGTGATGTAAGTCTCTTTTTTGTACCCTTATCTTTTCTTCTGAAATAATCTTCTTTTGTTGGAGTATACTTAAGAAACTCCATTTAGCAGAAAACAAAAGATTTCCTTCTTTGACAGAAAAATACCCAACTAACTTTCGTTTTTTGACTTCTGCATACCAGAGAGAGAGAGAGAGAGAAAAAAAGCCGTTTATTTTCACAAACTCTCTCTTATTCTATGAGAAAACAACTATTTTAATTTGCATGAAAAAGAGTTGGTTCTTTTCAAAAAAATGACACCCACAATCGCAAAGAAAAAAAAGAAAGCCAAAGAGGTTTTCTTTCTTTCTTCTTCTTTGGATGGAAAAACACGGCTAAAGTTTGTTCATGCTTCAAGACATCATCTTTGAGTTTTGTTGAAAGGCGGGGATACTATCAATCTATGATACCAAGCATAATAAAGAATGGAGAAGATAAAAATAAAAATAAAAGTAAAGGAAGAATATGCGTTTACTCGCACATTAGGCTAAGTCATTCAAGAAAAAAAGGTTTAATATTGGAAACAAACTTTGTTAATTTTGTAAAAGGCAGTTAAAAATAAGAAAGTATTAATTTTTAATTTCCCCCAACTGTTTTAATTTTTAACACTATTTCATCATGACATTTGAATTAAAAATAAAGGAACGATATATATATGATAAAACAACATAATTTCAAGATTGCCCCACTAAAAATTAGTATAATTTTTTGCCCTTCGTATGTGAAAATATGATAATGTTTTAGTTTTACGTACCTAACCTAAATTACATTAATGTGCCTAACCTAAATTACATTAATGTGTCTAACCTAAATTACATTAATGTGTCTAACCTAATACGAACGCACCTAACCTAACACTAACGTACCTAACCTAAACTATACTAATGTGTTCAGCCTAATACAAACGTATCTAACCTGAAGTATATTAATGAGCCTAAGTTAATATTTATATATAGAGAGAGAGGGAGAAAAATAGATATATAGGTATATATTGATAGCCATATAGAAGGAAATACATGTATTTCTAACAATTAAGTATTAAATTATTTTAAATTTTGTTGATAAACTTGCACATTTTGTTAAATAACTTTTATTTTTTATTAAATTTTCAACAATTATTTAAACAATAATTGTTGAAAATTTGATTATATATTGTATAAACTAATCGTATTTTAATAATAAAAATCCAAGTATAGTTCAATATGAACCAGCATACGGAAGTATCGATAATTGTTCATTCTGCATTCTTCTTCTTTTTTTTTTTATCAATGGATATCATACAACTTTTACATTTCTAAAAATAACCGATATGAAAATATTAGAGCAAAGAAATATATATATATATATATCCTTATGGTGGGGCAAGACCATCGCTTACTGGGAGATTTCAAGAAATGAGATGTTTTTCTTTTCACGAGGTAGTACTGTCAGTCCTATATCCAACGCTCTTTAGTCATATTTTAGACCAGGAACTTACAGTGGAAACAAAATAAAGATGATTTAAAAAATAATTAAGACCTAGATATTTTCTCAACCATTTTAATGTTTTCATTGACTCAATGCATAAATTGTAAGATAACCTAAATTAAAAATTAAATTGAATAAAAATATAATACTTCATTATAAAGTATATAAATTTTAACAAATAATAGCACATGTGTAATTTTGTTGAAAGATTATTGTAAGTAAATATTTATATTTCTATATCAATAGGGGATCATTATTCAATTAAAAGATTAAAGGTGATGTAAGTCTCTCTTTTGCTTCCTTATCTTTTCTTCTCAAATAATGTCTTTTGTTGGAATATACTTAAGAAACTCCATTTAGCAGAAAACAAAAGATTTCTTTCTTTTCACCGAAAAAAATACCCAACTAACTCCCTTTTTAGACTTTTACATACCAGACAGAAAAAAAAAGCCGTTTATTTTCACAAACTCTCTCATTCTATGAGAAAACAACTATTTTAATTTGCATGAAAAAGAGTTGGTTCTTTTCAAAAATGACACCCACAATCGCAAAGAAAAAAAAAGAAAGCGAAAATAATTTTTTTTCTTTCTTCTTCTTTTTTCTTTCTGGATTGAAAAACACGGTTAAAGTTTGTTCATGCTTCAAAAAGCAGCATCTTTGAGTTTTGTTGAAAGGCGGGGATACTATCAATCATTGATGCCAAGCATAATAAGAATGGAAAAAGAAAAAATAAAAAAAAAAAAAAAAGAAAGAATATGCGGTTACTTGCAGATTAGGTTAAGTCATTCAAATAAAAAGTTTTGATCCGGCAACCAAACTTTGTTCATTTTGGAAAAAATGCAGTTAAGAATAAGAAAAGCATTAATTTTTAATTTTTCCAACTGTTTTAATTTATAACACTTTTTGATCGTTGTATTTAAATAAAAATAAAATATGATGTATATGTATACATATATATATATATATATATATATATATATATATATATATATATATATATATATATATATGCATGCATAAAATAACATAATTTCAAGGTTGCGACTAAAATTATTGTAATTATTTTCCTTTCGTGTGTGCAAATATGATAATTGTTTCAGTTTTACATACCTAAAGTACACTAACGTGCCTAAACTAATACTAACTTAAATAACTTAAATTACAGTCTTATGCCTAAGCTAAATTATGCTAATGTGCCTAACCTAATAGAAACGTACCTAACCTTAAATTACATTAATGGGCCTAACGTAATACCTTAGGCGGCAAACCAAAATAGAGATGACTTAAAAAATAGTTAAGACCAATATATTTTCTCTACCATTTTAATTTTTTCATTGACGCAATACATACCTGATAAGATAACTTAATTTAAAAATTAAATGAAATAATAATATAGTAATTCATTATAAAGTATTTAAATTTATGAAATAACAGCACATTTGTAATTGTGTTGAAAGATCACTGGTAAAGGAAGTATTTCTATTTCTATTTCAAAAGGGGATCATTATTCAATTAAAAGATTAAAGGTGATTTAGTCTCTTCTTTGCTTCCTTTTATCTTTTCTTCTGAAATAATGTCTTTTGTTGAAGTATACTTTAGAAACTCCATTTAGCAGAAAACAAAAGATTTCTTTTTCTTTTGACCGAAAAAATACCCAACTAACTCCCTTTTTAGACTTCTGCATACCAGACAGAAAAACAAAGCCGTTTACTTTCTCAAACTCTCTCAGTCTATGAGAAAACAACTATTTTAATTTGCATGAAAAACAGTTGGTTCTTTCAAAAAATGACACCCACAATCGCAAAGAAAAAAAAAGCGAAAAGAGTTTTTTTTCTTTCTTCCTCTTCTTCTGGAAAACACGGCTAAAGTTTGTTCATACTTCAAGACAGCATCTTTGAGTTTTGTTGAAAGGCGGGGACACTATCAATCATTGATGCCAAGCATAATAAAGAATGGAAAAGATAAAAATAAAGAAAGAATGCGTTTACTTGCAGATTAGGCTAAGTCATTTAAACAAAGTTTTGATCCTGCAACCATATTTTTTCATTTTGTAAAAGGCAGTTTAGAATAAGAAAGCATTAATTTTTTAATTCTAAATTTTCTAAATTTTATGTGCCTAATCTGCCTAATTAAATACTAACGTAACTAACCGAACATAAACCTATATACAAAAACTAATACCAACGTACTTAAGATAAAATATACCTATGTGTCAAGCCTAATACTAACGTACCCTAACCTAAAGTATATTAATGTGCCTATCCTAATTCTAGGATACCTAACCAAACCTTAAAGTTATGTTATTTACGCATATTAACATCATTAACATAACATTGCCTAAAGTATATTATTGTAAAAAAAAATCAGTATAAAAATAAATAAGGAAAATCACATGTGAAAGTTGAAAAAAATAAATTAAAATGTAGAATTTGCCAAACTTAACAAATATTTCAATATTTCAGGGAAATATATTTAATATTTACTTTGGAATACTCTTAACTTGCTTATAAATATTTCTTTGGAAACATATTGAAACACATAGCTAAGGATGTTTTTACCTTATTTTTCGAAAACTACAAATATCTTTTAAACGCCATGCTTCTCATAAAAAGATCGAGATCTTTCCTAGACAAATCAAGGCAATGAAGATATGCAGTGCATTTCGCATTAAGAAATGCTAAATTGAAATCCGTACGCTGTCAGACTTATCCGACTTTTTCGATTCCGCATTGCAAATTGCATACAAACGTGAAGTGACGTCTCGAAAATCCTTTCATTTCTCAGACGAAATTTTCATCCTCTTTTGGCCTCCTGGCATCCTCGTGCCGCAGTTATGGAAAATATTCGATACCATCTGTACGGCTTTTGAGGACTGGAAGGAAATGTGATCTAATAAATAAAATATTCCACTTTTTTCTTTCATTCCTCAACTTTTCCATCTACGGATACTACGGATACTTTGTTTGCGAACTTCCTTTGCCCGGGTATGAGCGATTTGCTAGAAATTAAATTGAAAAAAATGTAAAAAAAAACTGAGTTTTTCTTTGCATTAGTTTAGCCTGTGCTATGGAATCTTTGCTTCTTTACAATTGCGAAATGTGATTGCAAATATTTTGTAAAAAAATAAAATACTGTTTACATTGCAATAAAATCAATATGAGAAAGTGTCTTCCTTCCTTCATTCATATATATATAGATATAAATATTATATATATATAGCAGAAACCAGCATATACAACTCCTCCTGCAAAAATGCACTGTAGAAATTACATATCGCGAATAGAATCTCCATGTTCCAATAAACTGCATACTAATTTTCATGGATATTGTTTGAACGGTGTATGGTATGAAATGCTGCAGCAGCATCTGGTGGCAAGTAGCAATAAAAGTGGATGTCACTAACTTATTTTCCATACTGAAACACATATCATTATCAATTTCATAGCGATTGGTTGAACGGCAGGGAAATTGACATACTGTAGCACCATATTACAACTGCAGTTGTAACTCGACCATCAGAGCCGTTTTCAAATGTCCATGTACCATTTCTACAAACTATAGTATACATATATTTCATTCTTTTTGCATATATATATATATACTTATGTACTGTAGATTCTACTGAAATTAGTATTCCTCAACATCTGCAAAATTATTTATTTTATACAAATTTTTATTACAGAAAATATCATTTTTTTTTTAAATTTCAAATATGCACGTGTGAAAAAATGTAAAATTTTGCCGAACTTAAGAATTTTTTAAAGATATTTCAATAAATATATTTAATATTTAATTCAGGAAAATCTTTAACTTGCTTATAAACAATTTTTTGGAAACATATTGAAAAATATATATAAAATTGTAACTAAGGATTTTTTTTTTGCCTTAATTTTTTTTTTTTTGAAAGCTTTTGCAAACATGGCGTTTTTTAAACGCCATGCTTCTCATAAAAAGAGATCTTTCCAGACAAATCAAGGCAATGAAGATATTCAGTGTATTTCGCATTAAGAAATGCTAAAGTATAAAAACGTGCCTAACCTAATACTAACGTACCTAGCCAAGTATACTAATGTGTCTAACCTACTTACCTAGCCAAGTATACTAATGTGCCTAACCTAATACTTAACCTAGCCAAGTATACTAATGTGCCTAACCTAATGTACCTAACTTTAATATTAACATACCCAACCTAATGTACATAACTTAATACTACCGTACTCAATCTAAAGTATACTAATGTGCCTATTCTAATGTTAAAAGTACTTAATCTGAAGTTTACTTATGTGCCAAACCTAACATGCCTATGAATAACCTAACTTATTTAAAATTTATTTTTGTAAAAAAATATCTACATAAAAATGAATAAATGGAAACCAAATATGAAAATTGACAAAAAATGATTTAACATGTAAAAATTCGTTAAATTTAAGAATATTTTCTTTAAATATTTCAGGAAATATATTTAATATTTAATAATGGAATAACTTTAACTTGCATTTAAACATTTTTTTTTTTGGAACCACATTAAAAACCATAGCTAAGAATTTTTCCCCATTTTTGAAAACTACAAATATCATTTTTTAAACGCCATGCTTCGCATAAAAGAGAATCGAGAACTTTCGGGACAAATCAAGGCAATGACGATAAGGAGTGCATTTCGCATTAAGAGATGCTAAATTGAAATCCGTACGCTGTCAGACTTTTCCGACTTTTCGATTCCGCATTGCAAATTGCATACAAACGTAAAGTGACGTCTCGAAAATCCTTTCATTTCTCAGCTGAGATTTTCATCCTCTTTGGCCTGCAGGTATCCGCGCGCCGCAGTTATGGAAAAATATTCGATACCATCTGTACGGCCTTTGAGGGGCTGGCTGGAAATGTGATCTAATAAATAAAATATTTCACTTTTTTTTTTCTATTCATCAACTTTTTCCATCTACGGATACTTTGTTTGCGAAATACTTTTGCCCGGGTAGGGCGATTTGCTCGAAATTAGTTTGAAAAAATTTTGAAAACTGAATATTACGTTACATTGGCTTATGCTGTGCTTTGGAATCTTTGCTTCTTAGCAATTGCGAAATGTGATTGTAAATATAATATAAAAATTCTAAATTTGTTTAGATTGTTATAAATACAATATGAGAAAAGTGTTCTTCTTCTTATTAATATATATATATATATATACATACTAGATGAACCGGGCATACGTTGTCCTGCCAAAAAATGCATTGTAGAAAATTACATATCAGTAATATAATCTTCCATATTCCAATATATTTACATACTAATTTTCATGGATATCGTTTGAATGATGTATAAGATGAAATGCTGCAGCACCAACTGGTGGCAAGTATCAATCAAGTGCATAGCACGAACCTATTTTCCATACTCAAATACATATTATTAACAATTTTTCATAGTGATTGGTTGAACGGTATAGAAATTGATTTACTTCAGCACCATATTACAACTGCAATTGTAACTCGCTCATCAGGCCCGTTTTCAAATATCCACGTACCTTTTCTACAAACTATAGTATACTTATATTTCATTCTTTTTGTGTATATATATATATATATATTGTATATATATATATATATATATATATATATATATATATATATATATATAGATATAGATATATATCCTTATATTCTGCAGATTCTACAAAAATAAGTTACTCAATAACTGCAAAATTATTTATTTTATGCAAAAATTTATTCACAGAAACTGTCCTTTTTTTTTTTTTTTTTAAATTTTAATAAGAAATTGTTTAAAAATATAAAATATCCCATACTTAACAATTTTTTAAAATATTTCTGGATACATATTTAATATTTAATTTTGTAATTCCTTTAACACGCATATAAATATTTAGTTTTTGAAAACACATTGAAAACCATAGCTAAGCATTTTTATCCTTATTTTTAAAATTACAAATATCATTTTTTAAACACCATACTTCTCATAAAGAGAACCGAGATCTTTCCAGACAAATCGAGGCAATGAAGATAAGGAGCGCATTTCGCATTAAGAGATGCTAAATTGAAATCCTTACGCTGTCAGACTTTTCCGATTTTCGATTTCGCATTACAAATTGCATACAAACGAAAAGTGACGTCTAGAAAATCCTTTCATTTCTCAGCTGAAAATTTCATCCTATTTTGGCCTCCTGGCATCCTCGTGCCGCAGTTATGGAAAAATATTCGATACCATCCGTACGGCTTTTGAGGGGCTGGAAGCAAATGTGATCTAATAAATAAAATATTCCACTTTTTTTTCTTTTTATTCCCGAACTTTTCCATCTACGGATACTTTGTTTGCGAAATACTTTTGCTCGCGTTTGAGTGATTTGCTGGAAATTAGTATAGAAAGAAATGTTAGAAAACTGAATATTGCTTTACGTTGGTATATTCTGTGCCTTGGAATCTTTTGCTTCCTTAGAATTGCGAAATGTGATTGTAAATATTGTATAAAAATTCTAAATTTGTTTATATTGTAATAAAATCAATGTGATAATGTACGTTTACTAACGGGCCTAACCTAAAATATACTAGCGTGCCTAACATAAAGTATACTAACGGGCCTAACCTAAAATATACTAATGTGCCTAAACTAATACTAACGTACGTAGCCAAGTACACTAATGTGCCTAACATAATATTAATGTGCCCTAACTTAATATTAACGTACCAAATCTAATGTATACTAATGTGCCTAACCTAATGTATACTAATGTGCCTAACCTAATGTATACTAATGTGCCTAACCTAATGTATACTAATGTGCCTAACCTGACGTATATTAATGTACCTAGCTTAATATTAACGTACCTAACCTTATGTATACTAATGTGACTAACCTAATACTAAAGTATGCTAATTTACCAAACCTAATACTAACGTGCTTAACTTAATTCATACTAGCGTTAAATTTATGATAACGACTCTACTAACGACTCTAACATAACGTTACCTACATTATATTACAGTACAAATCATCATTATAAAAATGAATAAATGGAAACCACATATGACAGTTGAAAAAAAAAAAAATTAAAATGTAAAATTTGGCAAACTTAAGAAAGCATATTTAATATTCAATTTTGGAAAATCTTTAACTTGCTTAAAAATAATTTTTTTGGAAACATATTGAAAAATGTATATACAAATATAGCTAAGGATTTTTTGTCCCTTATTTTTTGAATGCTACAATATCATTTTTTAAACGCCATGCTTCTCATAAAAGAAAATCGAGATCTTTCCAGACAAATCAAGGCAAAGAAGATTTGGAGCCCATTTCGCATTAAGAAATGCTAAATTGAAATCCGTACGCTGTCAGACTTCTCCGATTTTTCGGATTCCGCATTGCAAATTGCATACAAACGTAAAGTGACGTCTCGAAAATCCTTTCATTTCTCAGCCGAAATTTTCATCCTCTTTGGCCCACCCGGTATCCGTGTGCCGCAGTTATGGAAAAATATTCGATACCATCTGTACGGCTTTTGAGGGGCTGGAGGGAAATGTGATCTAATAAATAAAATATTCCACTTTTTTCTTTCATTCCTCAACTTTTCCATCTACGGATACTTTGTTTGCGAAATACTTTTGCCCGAGTAAGAGCGATTTGCTAGAAATTAGTGTAGAAAAAAAGACTGAAAAACTGAGTATTGCTTTACGTTGGTTTATTCTGTGCTGTGGAATCCTTGCTTCTTTACAATCGCGAAATGCGTTTGTAAATATTATATAAAATTCAAAATTTTTTTATATTACTATAAAATCATTGTGAGAAAGTGTCAACATTTCTTCTTATTATTAATGTATATACACTCATGTCCATAAATTAAGGATAATGAAGTTCAGGCAAAGAAAGAGACAGAAGCAAAACAAATTTGACTTATCTGTAAAGTCTATTTATTAAACAAAAGGTAAAGAGCAAAAAAATGCTATATGTTTGACATAATTGATAAAAATTTCGATTTTTACTCCCAGGAGCAAATTTCAAAAAAAGAACCTATTTACAAAAAAAAACAGTATAACATGGTTAGTATGAAGGTTAATATGGAGTATGTCTCCCGGACGATGTAATACAGGTCTTACAATGCCTAGGCATGCTGAGTATCAAATTATCAATCTGATCTTGGGGAATATTACATCACTCATGAAGCAATTCCCTCCGAAGTTTCGGTTGACAGGTGGGAGGGGGTTGACGGGCTGCAATTCTTCGGCCAAGCATATCCCACATATGCTCTACTGGATTCAAGTCTGGTGAGTATGCTGGCCAATCCATACGGGTGATATCCCCCAATTGAAGGCATTCATTTGCAATGTTTGCACGGTGAGGACGGGCGTTGTCATCCATAAACAGAAATTCAGCACCCATGGCGCCCCGAAACAAACGTGCATGTTGTTCCAGAATGACATCCCGATAGATGTGGCCTGTCATCGTTACACTCTGAACATGCAGGTCAGTTCTGGAACCAAGAATAATTCATACCCAAACGAGCCATCCTGCACCAACGTAACGGTGTCGTTCAATGTTGTTCTCTTGGTGGGTACCAGAGACGGGTACCTGGCGCTCTCCATATGGAAGTCCGGCGAGAATCAGACTGCAAACTAAACCTGAACTCGTCGGGAAACATCACACCAGACCACTGTTGCGGTGTTCACAACGCATGCTCTCTTACTCCAGGTTAATCGCAGGCGACAGTGAGTTGCGGTAAGTGGAACACATCTGACAGGCCAACGAGCATATAGACCAATGTGCCCTAAGCGTCTGTACACGGTCTGCTTTGAAACTGTCGTACCGGTAGCTGAAGAGAGCTGACGAGACAGGTCTGATGCTGTGCTCCGTCTGTTTCTTTTGGCAGTGTTGTTGTTTGTTGTTTCTTATCCCACTTGGCTGGCCAAGCCCACGAGCCCATATGTACTCATGATTGAAGGGGAAGGAAGCAGCTGATGGAGCACCCGTAGGTAGAAGCCTGACTTTTGCTCCGTGACGCTCTTACAGTGATAGAAGACCGGGACCTACGAATTAAATTGGATTCCGAACCACTACAAACGTCCATGTCACCACCGGGATTCGAACCTGAAACCTGTGGCACCGAGGGCCAGAGCGCTAGACACTCGGCCATTCAGGTCCCAAATTTGCCATCGGCACGCGGTGTTCCCAGGTGGTTACCCACCCAAGTACTGACCTCTCCCAATGATGCTTGACTTCGGTGATCTAACGAGAACCGGTATATTCAGCATGGTATGGCCGTTGGCAGTAACTGCTAAATACCGGTCCTCATTCAGCGCTGTAACTCTGGGGCGACCTGTGCTGTAATATCTACTCACATTACCATCATCTGGGAAACGTTGCCAAAGCCTGCAGATGACACTCTGGGCGATTTCAAGTTCCTCGGATACTTCCAGCTGGGTACGGCCACATTCCAGTCGTCCGATAATTCTACCACGTAAAAAATCATCCAAATGTTGCCTTTGTGCCATAACTATGCGGTTATTGCCCTGAAAGGCTTTTAAAGCGCTTGTGAACAATTTTACTTCTTTGCCACCATTTCTTATATACCCCTCTCTTACACTCTCGTCATTGTGACGTACTATCCGCGCCATCTGGTGGTTTCCTGTAATTTGCATATTCTTTTTTAAAGATGTTTGTGATAATTTTACAGGTGAAATTTTTATTTTAGAGTCCAATTTCTGTGTGATTCTGAATTATCCTTAATTTATGGACATGAGTGTAATATATATATATACACAGGTAGTTATTAAAATAATGGAAACACCGTAAAGTTAGAAGGAATCAATACTAATATGGTGTAGGACCACTTTTGGCATGCCATACAGCTTGCGGTAGCCTGGCAAATGAATCATACAAATGCTGAATAGTGTTTAGTAGAATATTAAACCATTCTTCATGGAGATAGTGTAAAGTTTTGGGAAAGTTTGGATTGAAAACAATATTCATCGTGATATTTAAATTAATAGCAAACGTGCGTAACCTAATACTAACGTACCTATCCGAAATGTATACTAACGTGCCTAACCTACTACAAACGTACCTAAACTAACGTGCTTTACCTAATACTAAAGTACTTAACCAAAAGTCTACTAAAGTGTCTAATATAATACTAAAGTATATACCCTAAATTATACTAATGTGCCTAGCCTAATATTAGCGTACCTAATCTAAAGTATACTAACGTGCCTAACGTAATACTAGTGTATCTACCCTAAGGTATACGAATCTACCTAACCTAATACTAACGTACCTAAACTAAAGTATACTAATGTGCATAACCTAATACTAACGTACCTAAAATAGCGTTAACTAAAGAATATTTTTGTAAAAAACATCTATATAAAAATAAATAAATGAGAACTACATTTGAAACTTGAAAAAGTTTTAAATGTAAAATTTGCCAAATTTAAGAAATTTTTTTAAATATTTCAGTAAATATATTTAATATTTAATTTTGGAACACCTTTAACTTGCATAAAACCATTTGTTGGAGACATATTGAAAGCCGCAGCTAAGGATTTTTTACCTTATTTTTTAAAGCTACAAATATCATTTTTTAAACGCCATGTTCCTCATGAAAGAGATGGTGATCTTTCCAGACAAATCAAGGCAATGAAGATATGGAGTGCATTTCGCATTAAAAGATGCTAAATTGAAATCCGTACGCTGTCAGACTTTTCCGACTTTTCGGATTCCGCATTGCAAATTGCATGCAAACGAAAAAGTGACGTCTCGAAAAATTCTTTCATTTCTCAGTCGGAATTTTCATCCTCTTTTGGCCTCCCGGTATCCGCGTGCCGCAGTTATGGAAAAATATTCGATACCATCTGTACGGCCTTTGAGGGGCTGGCAGGAAATGTGATCTAATAAATAAAATATTCCACTTTTTTTTTTTTCTTTCAATCCCGAACTTTTCCATCTACAGATACTTTGTTTGCGAAATACTTTTGCCTGGGTAGGAGCGATTTGCTAGAAATTAGTTTGAAAAAAAGTGTTAAAAGACTGAGTATTACTTTACGTAGATTCTTTATTTGCTTCTTTACAATTACGAAATGTGATTGTAAATATTATATAAAAATTCTAAATTTGCTTATATTGCTATAAAGGCAATGAGAGAATGGGCTTCATTTCTTCTTCTTATTAATATGTATATATACTAGCAGAACCCGGCATACTTTTTACGCCAAAAAAAAAATGCATTGTAGAAAATTACATACCATGAATATAATCTCCTTGTACCAATATATGTGCGTACTAATTTTATTAGATATCGTTTGAACGGTATGTAATATGAAATGCTACGGTCACCATCTGGTGGCAAGTAACAATAAAGTGGATAGCACGAACATATTTACCATACACACATACATATTATTACCAATTTTTATAGCGATTGGTTGAACGGTGTAGAGTTAATATACTGCAGTTAATAACATCATATTACAACTGTAACTAATGACTGCTAACTAAAAACACTACTGCTAATTAACTACTACTAAATAAAAAACAGAGTATTACTTTACGTTGCTTACGAATGTTTGCTTCTCAACAATTGCGAAATGTGATTATAAATACTGTGTTATATAAAAATTCTAGATGTATTTATATTACTATAAATTCATTATGAGAACCTTGTCTTCAATTCTGTAATATATATGTTATATTCTTCTTCTTCAATAGTGCAATAGGCCCATCATGGAGGTATTGCGTCTTCAATTGGATGTCAATCGTCGGCTATTGCAACGTCATCTGCCAACTGGCATTATCTTGAATATGAGATGATTTCATTCTGCAGAAAAGGATTGTGAACCTCCCGCTTTTGTAAAAAAAAATGGATTGGTTTGTTCAATTGTGTAAATATGAATAAACATAATTTCGTTGTACTGAAATATAAATTTCCGTTTATTTATTTTATTTTTCTTGATTTTAAATTTTAAATATTTATTTATTTCATTTATTTAATGTTCTCAAAAGTATTAATTTTCTTTAAAAACATCCAGAATAATATTTTTAATAAAGTTAAATACACAACACAAAAAAATAAACATGGGCATCAATACATTATAAAAATTGTTTAAATAATATTTCGATTAAAGTGTTTATTTTTCCCATTAAAATCTACATACTTTATTCCGATACTTCTTTGTATTTCATTTTATACGTAGCAGAGATATTCCTTTTTCAAATTATTTTTCTGAATCATTTAGATAATTTTCTCGAACTAGTAATTTTCATTTCACGACCAGTTTTTCCATCTTCTAAGAAGCTCAAATAAAATCTGGAAGATGGTAACGCCCACTTAATGTACGTAATTTTGCTAATCAGCCAATAAAAATGGACTTCTTTATCATTCTGTAATCACATGATTTCCTCTGATATGCTGCAAGCCCAAGCAATCATTGTAATTTCTGAACATTGCTAAACAGAACGCATAATATTAACTAATACGTTTTTCGTCCTTTTTGATAGGTACATTGAATAGACAGAAATAAATACTTCTTTTTTATCAAAGATGACCGCTAAGTAAATAAGAAAAATAACATCTAATTTATATCATTAAAAAGAGAAATATGAAACAATATTTTTTATAAGAATATCAATGACTGTAAGGATTTTGAAAATGCTGCTGCAAGTTTTATAAATAAATGGCTGTATACAGAAATTCTAAAAATAATTATTATTAGCATGAATTTTATAGTTGACTGTTTGACGTTATTTTAAACTGATGCTTTATTTAATTTTTTTATTTAAAATATGTGTATATTTCCTATTTATTTTATGCTAATATTTATGCAACGTATGAGAAGCATTCTGATTGCTCAGGGAAAATAATATACAAATAAGTAAATAAAATGTCTTAGTAATCATTGTAATTTCTCAACATTGCTATATCGAACATATGATATTAACATAATACGTTTTTCGTCCTTTTAGGTGCATTTTGCTTGAGGTGTGTAGTGCGTTAGGTGTATGGTGCTTTTTAGGTGCATGGTACTTTTTAGTTTTCTGATAGGTGCATTTGACAAACAGAAATAAATATTTTTTTATCAAAGATGGCCACCAAGTAAATAAGAAAAAGAGCATCAATTTTATGTCATAAAAGGAGAAATATGAAACAATATTTTTCATAAAAATATCAATGACCGTAATGATTCTGAAAATTATGCTACAAGTTTCATAAATAAATGACAGTTTTCAAAAATTCTAAAAATAATTATTATTGATATGAAATTTATAGTTGACTGCTTGACATTATTTTAAACTGATGCTTTATTTTATTTAAAAAAGTGTCTATACATTTTTTTATTTTTATGCTATTATTATGTAACCTATGAGACGCCTTCTGACTGTTTTGGGAAAATAATGCACAAATAAGTAAAAACAATGCCCTGTCATTATCGAGGAGAACAAAAAATTTCTTTTTCTTTTCAGGTGTATAAATATCAAACAGAATCAAAATGTATTTGTAAAAAAATATACAGAAACTATTAATCTATTATTTTTAAATACTGGCCACGTATGATGAAAGTGTACATTCATAACTAAAAAAAACAACAACAACAAGTGAATTTATTCACTGACATTAAATTAATTTATTAAAGGTTGTAGTATTTTATTCCATTTTGTCTTATAAAGAACAAATATGGTTAGTAAAAATGTTTATTGTATATACTACTGTATCCAAAAAGTAAAACCAATTTTCAATTTTAAAATTCCGGGCTCTTATGGAATTTCAATATTTTTCTTCTTTTTTATGTTGCTGGCACTGTCCTTGACATCTGTGTGAAATTTGACGTCAAAGCAATCATTAGTGGTTGAGTTAAGCTTGGCTTTCTCCGACGCTAATAGTGATTCCGGCGAATTTTGAAATGTCTGAATTAGTTGAGCAGAGAACTTCAATTCAATTTTTTTGCAGAAACGTATAGAATGTTGCAGAAGGCATTCGGTGAGCATTCATATATCGGAAAGAAATGTTTACAAGTGGTATAAACTGTTCAAAGAAGGCAGAGAGCGTGTTGAAGACGAAGAGAGATCCTCTGATCGACCACCAACCTCAGCCGACGAAGCTCATGTCCAAAAACATTAAAGATATGGTGCTTGCAAACCGTCGATTTGCAATTAGAGACGTTGCTGATGTTGTTGGGATTTCGAAATTCTCGGTCAATTCCATTTTGGGCTTCAAACGCGTTTAATCTCGGTTGGTATCGAAAAGACTGAATGCACCAGCTCACACTCACATTGAGTCTTCGTGACTGTTTCGCCAAAAATGAAACCCATATCGTTGCACAACCACCGTATTCACACCGTGCGACTTCCAGCTATTCCCCTAAACTCAAAAGACCACTCCAGGCACACCATTTTGAGTCAATCGAAGAGATTAAACGTGAATCGTCCAGCGCTTTGAAGGCCATCCCTGCCAATGACTTTTAGCATGCATTGAGGATTGAAAAAACGTTGACATAAGTTCATTGTGTCCGGAAGGGATTACTTTGAAGGCGATGAAATAAATTTAGAAGAATAAATAAAAAGTTTTTGAAAAAAAATAAAATTGGTCTTACTTTTTTTGCGCACAGTAGTGGATGCCAAAAATATTTCTTCAGAAAATATGTCTATACACGCAGACGTGAATATTTCACCTTTGGAAAATCAGGAGACTGGAAAATTGCCATAATAAAATATACGGTAAAATTTTGTCATTCAAATATATGAAGCTTGTATAGAAAATTTTATCATAACTATCAATGTTAAATGGAAAATCGCAATTTTTGCACATTTTGAATATGGATTTATCATAGGAAAAAAAGGTATTTTGAGTATAAGAGAATAGTTTTATGGTATATAAAGCATCAGTGACTCGAGATTCAATGACTCAGAAGACTCAATGACGATTAAGGCTATTTTACATCTAAAGTTAGATTGCCCGATGGGGAATTTCTGGGTTTTTCTACCTTACAAATATGAGGCAGTTATTCTTGAAAATCTTTTCTCAAGAAGCGATTTTACCGCTTTACCCGTCAGTTGATTTTTCTTAGCATGTAAATAAAAAAAAAGTTTTCCTGTGCTTCTACATTGAATTTCATTATACAGAAAAAAATGATAACTAAACAAAATTAAATCATAACAATTAAAATGACATTAAAGACACTATGACATTAAAGAAACACATATTTTTAGAAAGCTTGTAAAATAAGACGACAAATATAATCAGAAAGCCAATAAATAAATTAGAATATTTCTTTGAGAAATTGAAGATTTCAGAATTATGACATCAAATTTACTTTCATAGCTAATTTACTAGAAAAAAAAATTACAGTTTTTATTTCATTGAAAACGTAGTGAAATTTAACTTAAACTGTAGTCTAAAACGTTATTTTGTGCCTGCAATTATGTACAAGTTGAAAATATAACTAATTTAACCTATTGAAATCGGACTTATTTTATTTTTTGTTTTTTCTGTCATCCCTATCTTCTTCTTCTTCATTGGCGCAACAGCCCCATGGTGGGTCAGTGCCGTCTGCCTACTGGCAGTTTTCGTGACATTAGTTGTTTTCTTTTTACGAGGTAGGGAAGTCAGCCCTACGCCCAACGCTCTGGTCATATTCCGAGGTGGATTCCGAACTACAACAAACATTCATGTCATCACCGGGAATCGAACCCGAAACCTGTGGCACGGAGTGTCGGAGTGTCCTCCATTTACAAATTTTAATTTATTTAACAGTTTTATTTATTTGTTTTGTTTGTATGTGTGTAGATTAGACAGACTTTAAATAAAATGTCACAATTTCAAAACATCAATTTAAAATATTGCATTTTTTTATTTAATTAAAATATGTTATATTAGGATTGTTTCATGATATTATTTTATACAACATATAAAAATAAGGATACATGAAAAATTTATCTATCAGTATTAAAGTCTGTATGTTATCAAAAAAAAAAAAAAAAATAAAAAAAATACCCAAACAAAAAAATTACAAGTGGTATAAACAGTTCAAAAAAAAGGCACATAACGCCGACAGTGAACGTATTTTATTTTTTTCTGTCATCCCTACAATGTTAAGTAGACACGTAAAAAAAAAAAATTTAATCATTCCTCTAAAATTATTCTTTGTCTAAATTATTACTAAATAATAATAATAATTATTCATTATAACAATAAATCTGCTGATATGATTACTAACTACCGAACAGTTTTTAAGCATTGCCTATTTTATGTTGACGGGATAAAATATTTTGTAAAAGTTTTTACCAAAACATTTTGTAAATAAAACAAAACAAAAAAAACTTATATAAATGTTTGTTTTTAAAGTATGTCGACATTGTTTATATAATTTTAAAATATGGTTGTTTTTGTTTACTTTGTGACATATGTTTACCTTTTAAAATATTTTTGTTTGATGTGTATAGTTAATATATTATTTCCTTTTGTATAATATTAAATTTACATATCAGTAGTCAAGTAAAAATTTTTTTCTATAAATATTCAGTATTTAAAGGTAACTGTTAGATGTCATGCCTTTTGTAATGTGAATATATAAAATAGTCAGTAAATAAAAAATAGTCAGTATATAAAAAATTAAGCAGTTTTCATAAAGGTTTTATGCAGAAACAGATTTCTTTCGAAGTGACATATTTTTATCAAAATAAGTCTACCTATAAATTAAATGGATATATTTTTCAATTAATTTATGTATTGACATTGTTAAAATGTTGTAAAAGTTTCCTTTAATTCCAATTATGTAGGATTAAAATTAACATTTATCTTAACATTTTTTAATTAGATTTAACATTTATATGTATGCCAGAGTAGCATTATTGTAATTTAAATTATTAAAACAAATACTTAACATCCATTTTATAAGAAGCTATATTGTTATAAAAAAATTTGGCTGTATAATTACAATAACCACACAAATAAATTTCAGTATTTAGCAATCTTCGTTAAATAAGTACAAACATCATTCTAATCCGATATAAAATTTAATGCTGTAACAGCACTGTAACAGATGCAAAAGCTGTCCATTATTATTCAATATATTAATTTGGAAATAACCGCAGTTTCCTCGGAAGTTGAAATCCTTAATTCTAAAAAACATCTTTTTTTTTCAAAAGCGTTTAATCTGGCTGATTCTAGGTTGGCCATTGAAGTAATCTTTATACAAAGACAGTCTGAGTCTGCAATTCTAGTCAATATAAAACAAGATATCTAATTCTTTATTGAAAATGGTAAATACATCATTTTCAGGGGATTCCATCACATGTTGGAATTAATAGAAACGTAAAGGTAGATCTTCTAGTAAAAAACAGTAACTGCATGAATTATTGGATTGTGTCCTATCCATCTTGGCTCTTTTAGAAGAACTGCACGGGACAAAATTAAATCACCACATAACTGTTTAACACCAAAGGAAAAATCAAGACGATCGAGGATAACTAGAAAAATTGAGTGCAAAAACTCGCAAAGAGGCTATTACTAATTTTGGATTAAGAACTGGATATGACTGCCTGTGAACTCTTGATATATGTGTTTTATGTAAGACAGAGAAAATGAATATGGTCCATTTACTTGATTGCTCGGGAAAGGACTCTGAATTTACAACAGAATGATGATTTGTATACTCTTTACTGGAAGCCCAGAGATAACATTGTACCACATGAGCTTTTATTATGTTAATTCTAGCTTTTAAACATTCCCCTTAAAAATTTTTTCCTTAGAACATTTAATTAGCTTTTTAACTGTTTCTAAGGCTTTTAGGGGCCTTAAGGCGTCTGGTCTTTTTCTTCGTAATTTTGATATGTGTTAAGTTCATTTTGTTTTTACGGTAAGTGGTCAAATTTGTAAGGATTTAATTCCAATAAAGCCGTAACTAACAAAAAACAGTATTCAATATTTTTTGTAAGCAGTAAAAATGTAAACATTTATTATTTTCTAGATTATTTTTTCCAATGACATAATATGAATAAAAATTAATAATATTATTCAAAGGATTAATGGGTCTTTTCATAATCTAAAATAAATACCCTACTATTTTATCTCTCCTACTTTTACTGCAAAATTCTTTTCTGAAGTCTCACAATCGAAATACTATCGAATAAAGAAAATCAAAATATATCAAATTTACTATTTATTTTAATGAAATAAATACATTTTAATATAGTTACAAAACATATTGAAAACTTAACTTAATATTTAATCCAGACGAATGTGATATGATTTCATATTCAAGCTTTCAACATCAATAATTGAATTGAATAATATATTTTATTCGGAAAGATTATTTTCTGTAATTGTATCTAATGAAATTTTATCTGCAAAGCCAAATAATTATTTTATGATTCAATTTAAATAGTTTAACGACATTTAAATCATATTAGTAATACATATACGTAATATTTTATGTTTTGACTGTAAAGTATATGTAATGCTCTTTTGCTTTTTAAGTAAATATAAAATTGAAATATAGATATTATATTAAATTAAATTGAAATGAAGATTTTTCAAAAATCTAATTATTTGGGAATAACTATATTAATATAAGTTAAGGTAAAAATTATTGGTATTTAATTTTTTTTCTCAGTAAGTAAGCATGTTAAAATAATACGAATAAATAGCATTCAAATAACATAGCCGTAATAATATTTCGTATGAAATATTATTAAATTATTTATACTAAGTAATTTTAACAAAGGAAATTAATAGTTAATACTAAGTATACTCTTTGTTTTCTATGCGAACATATAATTGAAATATACATATTATATTAAATTATAGTGAAATGCAGGTTTTATGAAAAAATTCTATTTATTTGATAACAAACATTTTAATGCAACATAATATTAAATTTATTTGTATTTTATCTATTTTTCTAAGCAATCCTTTTATAATAACAAGAATGAATAGCATTCAGCTAGCATAACAGCAGTAATATTTCGTTTGAAATATTTTTGTCTTCTTTATACTAAGCAGTTTTAATTAAGTACGAGTATTCTAATTAAGGTATAAGTATACTTATTAACTAAGTATATTAATAGTAAATACTAAGTATAGGTTTATATGCTTAGTATAAAAATGAATCTTTGCTTTATAAGTAAAAATAAAATATAAATATACATATTGTATTAAATTATAATGAAATTAAATTTCTACAAAGAATTCTAATTATTTTAGAACAACTATATTAATATAAATTAAGATGAAATTAATTTGCATTTTACCTATTTTTTCTGAGCAATTATGCTAAAATAAAAGAATGTGCTATATATGAATAATATGAATAAAATAATAATGTGCTTACTGAATAGTATTCAGCTAGCGTAACAGTAATAATATTCCATGTGAAATATTATAGACTTTCGTATACTAAGTAGCGAGCAAATATTGTTATACTAATTGGTTTCCCAGCAGGACTGAAATGATTTTATTTTTTATACATATATTAACGCTTATCATATCTGCAGTGATTTGATCCCATTTATTCAACTTTCTAAAAAAAAAAAAAAAGTTTAGAAAAGAATGTTTAATTTGGCTGGAAATGCCTTAGGGTTACTGCAATTCGAACCTACGTATTCCATGAAGTGAACCAAATGTCTTCATTTCGTTTCACTAATGATGAAAGAAGGAAAAAAACGATTTTGTGTTAATAGTTAATTTTTTTTTCCCTCTGTCCTTTTTATCTGCCTTATTCTATTGCTACAAAGGTTAATTTTTTAATTGCTTGTGTCTTAAAAATTAGTCGATGCAATCGTCCAAATTAAACTAATTTCTTTTTCATAACAAATTTAACAGTCAAATAATACAAGACGAAAATATTTTTTAATCCGTTTACACTTTTAATTTTACCTCGACTTTAAAGCGATTGCAAGTTCTTTTTTCTGTTTTTTTTTTCAAGTATTTTTTTTTGTTTGGAACTTTATAATTTTTCTTGTAGGTATATTGTTGGTTTTCTTTGAGAGTTTAGAAAAAAATCTTCCCTGACAGTAAGTTTAATTTATTTAATTACCTTTTTATTTACAAGCATAAAAAAAATTCTTTTTTTTTTAATTTAACAATGTATAAGCTACAAATACATAGTTGATTGAATTTAAATGGAATGGTTTTTTAAATTATAAAATATATTTTCAAAAATATCCATTCTTTTGTGGCACTAATCCGAGTTAAATTTTTCTATTATTTTGTTAATGATGATGGTTAAGCTTGATTTTAAGAAATAAAATAATTTTTAGTAGTTTATTCAAAAATATGCCTTCGAAAACCATGCAGGGTTTATCTAATATTCTTTGCATTATTATAATATATTATTTGTATATTATAATTATCTATAAACTATTATTTGCATATTAATTACATTTTAAATTACACTAAGAAAGCACTTTGAATAGCAAAATAAACATTTAAAACGTGAAGCTATATTTTACATCAGACACGAACTTTTCCAACATATGTTCTGACCATATATTTTTCTAAATTTTAATAATTAAAGCCTAGAAATGTAACTTAATATATTACTTTTAAAGATATATATTCAATTTGTGTAATCCAGGCTAAAATTTCTATATTATTTATTTATTTGTTAATGATATGGTTGAGCTTGAGTTTTACAAAACATAAAATACTTTTTAATTATTTATTCAAAAATATGGCTTCAAAAACCAGATTGATTTATATAATACTCTTTACATTATTATAATAGATTATCTATATAGTATAATTATCTGTATACAATTAATTATACATTATAATAATCTGTTTAATATTATATGCATATTTTAATTATCTGTATATTATTATATGTATGTTATAATTATCAGTATATTGATTGCATTTTAAGTTACACTAAGGACACACTTTGAAAAGCAAAATATACATTTCAAACGTGAAGCGATATTTACTTCTCACACGCAATTATTTAACAAATATTTAGGAAAAAATTTTCTAAATTTTAATTATTGAAACTGAGATTTTTTACTCAATATATTATTTTAACAATTTTCTTCAATTTATGAAGAGTAATATTTCTCTATTTTTTATTAATTAGGATTGTTAATTTTGATTTTTAAAAAATTAAATAATTTTGTATTTTTTATTCAAAAATATGGCTTTGAAAACAATGATTGATTTATCTATTACTTTTTGCATTATTATAATTATCTATAAATTATTATCTGTATATTAACTGGATTTTAAGTTACACTAAGAATCACGTTGAATAGCAAAATATACAGACACGAACTTTTTCAACAAACGTTCTGGGCATATATTCTTCTAAATTTTAATAATTAAAGCTGAAATCTTTAAATCTATACATCATTTTGATAATTTATTTTCAAATCATTTATTCTTGATCATTTTTGTTCAAAAATTAGAAATTATATTAAATTAAAAATAAAAAAGCCAAGTTAATAAGGTGAAACAATGAGGGAAATTTCAGAGAAAAATTTAAGACACATGTTGTTTAACTTTTAATTTAAGGTTTTATCTTTTTTCCCAATTCTTCAAATAAATTAAGTATTTAATTAAAATTTAATTTCTCATTAAATAAATCATATATAGTAAAAATTCTCCACTTATTAAATATTTTCTTTTTTTCCCATTTTAAAGTCCGTAATGCTTATCATCTTTGATGGAAAAAAAAAAAGAAAGAAAAAGAGTGGCTAAAAAGGAAAAAAAATTCCAATAATTAAAGTCGAACTACTTCGAAAATCTTAAGTAATTCTAAAGCAAAATAAATGTACCTCCATCTATCAGAAGCGATATGTAGAAATCCCTTTCCAACTCCCTATGCACTGAAAGTATTCCTCGAAATACACCCTCAAGGCATAAAACTCTCAATTCCGAATCCAAAACGTACTGAAATAAAATGTAATATTTTTAATATATAATAATTTTAATAATATACATTAAAAGAATATTATATATCAAGTTATAACTTGCTTATGAAATGAAGGATTATTATTTGCTTTTGTTGAAAATTTTGAAAAAAATCTGACAAAATGTTTAATTTATTTAATTGCCTTTTTATCTCTAACTATAAAAATATAATTCATCTCTTTTTTTATTTAACAACGTATAAGCATGCAGATATATTGTTGACTGATTTTAAATATAGTATTTCTTGAATGATATAATCTTTAAAATATATTTTTTTAAGAATAAAATATATATAATAATTTTTTCAAAATTTTCAACAAAAGCAAATAATAATCCTTCATGAAAAATTATATTTAATATTTTTTCTTTCCTTTTGTGGTAATAATACACGTTAAAATTTCTCTATTATTTATTTATATACTATTTAATAATGAATATCAAGCATGATTTTTAAAAAATAAATTATTTTTTAATATTATATTCAAAAGTATGGCTTCGAAAACCATGCATGGTTTATCTAATACTCTTTACATTATTATATTGTAATTATCTGCAAATTATAATTATTTGTATATTGTTATCTGCATATCGATTACATTTTAAATCACACTAATGGCACACTTTGAATAGCAAAATATACATTTCAAATGGGAAGTGATATTTACGTCCGACACGAACTTTTTCAACAAACGTGGTGGACATAAATTTTTCAGAATTTTAGTAATGAAATCTGCTATCTTTAATTCAATAAATTATTTCAAAACTCATCTTCAATGTGTGTAATCTTGATCATTTTTGTTCAAAATTTAGAGTTTTATATTATATTTAAAAAAAGATAAATATAAAAACAAGTTAATAAGGGGAAAAAATTGAGAAATATTTCAGAGAAAAATTTAAGCCTACACTATTTGTTTTTGTTTTTTTTCCTCACCTTTAAATCTAAGAATTTGTTTTTATTCCATCTCATCACAATTCGTGAAATAAAGTTAGTAATTCATTAACATTTAATTTCTCATTATAAAAAACCATATATAGGAAAAATTCTGCACTTATAATATATTTTCTGCTTTCCCATTTTATAGACCATAATGCTCATCATCTTTGATAAAAAAAAAAAGTGAGGGAAAAAAAAAGGGAAAAAAATTCCAATAATTAAAGTCGAACTACTTCGAAGCTCTTAAGAAACACTAAAGCAAAATAAATGTACCTCCATTTATCAGGAGCGATCGGTAGAATTTCCCTCAGCAACTCCCTAAGCACCGAAGTATTTCTCGAAATTCACCCACTAAGTGATAAAAATCTCAATTCCTGAATCCAAAAATTCCCCCTTCTAAACACGTGATACCTTATATCTGTGAACAGCTAATAATTGGCAGAATATTATTCCCACCTTCTTTACCTTGTAATTATCTTATCTTTGATTAACCCGGAACTCAAACAAAGTACATTTCAAGTTAAGTCGAAAGTCAACCCTCAGAGGATGAAGGGGTGGTGCAGACGATATATTTGCCGAGGCAAGTGCCTTAATTTTTGTTTGCTCTGAGCCAAACTTTATGCCACAATCAATTTGGTCACATGAGAGATATGAGCACAGTTGGACTTGGACTGCGCTCATGCCTATTTATTAACACTGAGTGTGAAGCTCTGCAGTAGGAACTAAATGAGGCATTCAGCTGGTGATATTTATTCAAGCATTAATTATTTTCGATAAAATGGCGTCTCTCTCTAGAACATTTCCATAAAGATTTTACTGCTTACCCCCTTTCAAAATTTATATCTGGCTGCATTGCTGGTCTTGTTGACAGCAGCCATGCAATAGTTTTATTTATATTTGTGATGATTAATTAATTAAACTAATTAGAGATAGTGCATGGAAGTTTCTCCAAGACCGTTCCTGTGAAATGCAGCTGCACACGGAATAAAAATAAATCATTGTTTGAGCAGCTGCAAACATTGTTGAGTTTGTTTATTTTATGGTGAGACGAGACGTGTTTTTTTATACATGCAAATTTCTATATTCTTGAAGAAAGTTGTAATATTTAAATACAAAGTTGTTTCAAGAGTTAGAATAAAACATAATAAAATTTCAGAAAACAACAGTTCAAAAGAATGTTTTATCTGTTTCCAGTCGCTGTAGTAAAAGAAATACATTTTTTTTTTTTAAGATTAATTTCATACTTGGGAACCTCATTAATTTTAGTTACATTTTCATTAGCTGTTTCCAAGAAATAATTAATGATTTTAATAATAATCTTTTTTCTATTATGATTAAAACATTATGGTTCTTTTGGAAGTTTTATCAAGTATATATAAATAAGAATTTCATACTTGCGATTCTATTTCTTTTATTTAATTATACATTTCATCACATATTTTAATTAACATATTTTATTTTAAATTCAAATAACTAAACTTTCCTTTTCATTAACTTTTAAGTAAAAGAGTCCGAATTTTCCCCTGATTTTTATAAACATTATACATAATTAAATATAAGAATAAAAGTAATATTTTTGAAATGAAATCCTTTCAGTTTGTTGCTTAAATTTCAAATTATGTATAGTCAAATGTAAAGAGAACAAATGTATTAAAAGTAAAGATTGAGCAATAGTATATTATAAAAAATATGTTGCAAAATAATTATGTGAAAATGTATTTTTATTTGAAATCTTTTTCAAACCGACAATTATTTTATTCAAGTTACATTGTGTGTATTGAATCAAATTAAAAATTAATTATATTTACATTAATTATATATTTCTATTAACTATAAACTAATATTACTATAATTAATTTTTATTTTTTATAGTTATTATTTTATTACTTATATAAAAAAGAGTTACAAAATAATTTGTTGAAACAAAATTAAGGTTTTTAAAAACTTATTATACTAGAAATTCAATTAAAACAGACGTCTTTTCATAAATTGAAGCCCTAAACTACGACCCCTTGTTTCATTTAACTAAAAGAAAAATGGAAAAAAAAAAAACATCTTTTTTTTTTCAGTCTTCAATTCGCTGAATTTCAATTCAAATGAAGATTCATGGTACAACGTGACGAATATTTCTTTTCCACTCTAGTATTTCATCCAGTTCTACCTTCGAATTCAGGTATAAAATAATATTTCAGGGAATATATACCACACTCTATATACATCAAATCACGATTCAAAATCCTCCATGGAGAACCACCTTAAAAGGAATCGACATCCCTGTGAAACTACGACAGGTGCCCAGTTCTGAACAAAATCTGCATAGACAAGAAACCCGGAAAACCTTTTTTAGAGCAAAGCCCCCTGATCCCACTTTATTTTTTTGCAGGGGACTTTTATTATGTATTCGGACAGGAGGGGGGATACTTTTTCTTTCTCGATAGCATTCGTCATCTCCCACGGCGAAGGTGGGAAGTCAATAGACGTCCACCAGCTGCATTACCTATTCGATGTCGTCTATTGGCCTTTCTGGTGAAGTCACAGATGACAGAATCTTCGATATGGACTGTTATCGTCTTAATCCAATTTCTTGAGTGGACTCTTTGTCTCCGGTAGTCGAGAGGGTCGTCCCAGAGGGGAAGACGGTTAATAGGATTAATGGACAGGAAAATGGTATGTTAAAGAACGTGGTATGAGGGATAAAATATGATGGTGTGCATGAAAGTCATGTAGATAAGGTTTCTAATTAGTTTTGTTGACAAATTAATAATTCGAAGCCTATTAGAATTGAGATTATAACATTATAGTAATTATTATATTTTTCTTAAATGACTACTTTAAGTTATATTCAAAATAAGTTTAAAAAAAGTTCTTTAACTAGCAAAATGGCCAAATTCATGCATCCAATGTTTGCGTATAGGAAAGGGTGGGCTGTAATACTTTAGCAGAGTATGTTGTAAACACTGGTTTCAAAAACGAAGAAGCGTGAAAGAATATGGACAGAATCTGTCATTTAATAGATAAAGATCTATAAAGATATATATTTGATAAAGATTTAATCAATTTGAGAGATGGGTTGTTATTATGTACTTGTTAAAGCATATTCATTATTCTCTCCTGGGAATGAAATGCCAATCCCAATTCGGATATTTGTATTCGTTTTCAAAATATCTAAAATTCCTTGAGTTGGCTCTTTTTCTCTGGTAGACAAAAGAGGAAGATGGGGAAGGGGAAGAGGACAAACATCTAACAACCATCTTCCCACAAGGGGAAGATGGTTGTTAGATTTAATGGATAGAAAAATGGTATGTTAAAGAATGTGGTATTAGGGATAAAATATGAGAGTGTGCAATAAAAATTGTGGAGAAGTTTTCAAACTGATTTTGTCGACAAATCTCAACCTTTTTAAACATATTTGATTATAATAACATCATAGTATTTGTCATATTTTTATTAAATAAATTACTATTTTATGTTAAACTCAAAAATATAACTTGATTAAGTTAAAAAAAGTCTTTAGTTAGCATAATTGTCAAATTGGTGTATCCAGTGTTCTCTTACAGAAAGGATGGGTTGTGATATTTTGGCAAGGTGCGTTATAAATACTGATTTAGAAAACGAACAGGCTTGACGCCTATCGGTGACAGAATATACTTAAACATAACTTCAAAGGAAAATAATACATAATAATAATAATTACCGAATAAATACATAAACTTTCAAAAATGGTCCTTCAAAACCAACAAAGACATTAACGACGACATTATATCCGTTAATGGGTTCTTTATGAAACACTTCATGGAGAATGAGCCCCCAGGCTAAATAATCAACTTCAAAATAAAGATTGCATTTAAAAAATTAAATATTTTCTATGATTTATGCTTTATCTTTCATAAGTATTCTAATTAACGAAATGAAACAAATATTGTTCTACTCTTTATTCGATGATTCATTTCAGTAGGGAAATTAATAAGTAACATTTGTTGTACACCTTCACTTTATTATGTTTAAGAAGAAACATATAATTTATTTAGATAAAGATTTAAATCATGTTTGTTTTACTTAAATAAATAGTTATTCAAATGTAAACATAGTGTCTTCTTAGAAAGACAAAAAAAAAAAAGAAGATATTTCTGTGCTTAGAATTTAAGAACTGTTTAGAATAAAATCTCTATTGTAACGTCTTGGCCTATACTAGACCTATAACGGCTTCAAAAAGAGGGCCACTTTCAGGTTCTTGAAACACTTCAATATTTATTTACAAGCATTTTAAATATACAGAACTCTAGGTTATTACAATTCATTATTTACCAAAAATTAAAATTAAAGATTTAAATTTGATTCACAATTGAAGTTCACTCCAATTGGAGATTTTTAGAGTTCTTGACTTCAAAATACGTTGTCTGCAGGCAGATCTTAATTATCAATAGCGTGGTACAAGAAACCACAAGGTGCTCACTTTGCAAACAGGCAAAAACAGGCTATTTCAGTCCCTTCAAAGAAAAAAAGAAAAACAGCACTTCTGGTCGACTAGTCGCAGAAATCTCTCTTTTCTTCTCCAAAACTCCCCTTTAAGAAAATATGTCAAGAGAGTGGGAGAGACAGCTTCCCTCACTTTCATGGAAATAGGCATCTCTGATTGTCGTCGATCAACAATCGCAATGGAACAACTCATAGTGCAGTCCATATACTATCTGCAATTGTTTCGACCTGTGACGGTCGCACAGACAATCGCTAATTCCATTAAGTCTCCTTATCCATGACACTGAATATTTGCTGTCACATTTAAGTAACAGCTGTTGCATAACACTAATTGTATGTAATTTATTAGCAGTTATTGTTAAAGAATATGCAATCTCGTCTCCTGGAATGAAATGACAAAACTCTTCCGTGAGTAAAAATTCCACACTATCAACGCAAATAATTGTATTAATTTTTCACAATATCCAAAATTGATCCAGAATATCAACAAAAAGAAAAGAAAAGAAAACAAAATCTCGATCTGAAATGGGTCGTTTTTATTTACAAAGTAAACATTAGAACTTTTAGTGTACAAATTCAACATTGCTTTTTTTTTCATATGTATCCTGAATCCCTATTATAGACCTTCCGAGCAAAGTATAGGGGTTGAAATGGGTGCGCCAATCACTGTCTCTGAAATGCTACCGTAGTTCTCGTTAAACATGTGCTTTTCTTTTTGTTTCCTTTCCGCTTTGGGTTTATTTACTTTCTGAGACAGAAAAATTTCACAGCTATGCACGTACACAGAAACAGCCACCTGCCTCTTGCTTCACGTGATTACATTCCTTCCTTTTTGCTCGTATCACGTGATTAAATGCTAGATCGAAGGGCCTGGCATTTATTTTGTTCGTTTGTACCCAATTTCTTATCCCTCGAAGGATTCTTTTTTTTATTTTGTTCTTCTACTTCGTCCTTTTCATCCACCCTAGAGTAAATTTGTCTTTTTGTTTAGAGTGTAGCAAAGAAGGAGTAGAAAAAAAGAAGACTAGAATTCTAGGAGGAACTTTCTTCAGTCTCTTTGAGTATTTTTGTCTTTTGCAAATGACAATGTAATTAAAATGCAAGGAGAGTTCTTTTTTGTGTGTGTCGTTCGTTCTAGTATTCAAAGTGCGTAGGCAATGGCGGGAAACACGTAAAACATGCCTGATTAAATATCGTTTAGCTGTGTTAACCCTTGCGATGAGTGTTTCCTGGTCATTTAGATGTGTCATCCGGGTAATGTGGAGATGTATCTTCTTCTGTCAGTGGGGAATGCAAATAGAACGTTACCGGTCGTAGTATTTGAAGAGGGACTAAAAAAATTCTAACCTGATATTTTTAACAAACTAAAGAGAAAATATCTTCACGTTTGATATAAAAATAACGTTTAAAGAGTAATAAAAAATTAACAAATAAATCCAAGCAAATAGAGTTAAGTGTCAATATTGATGTTTTTCGTGGTAAACATATTTTTGACTTCAAATGTATTTCTTGTAAGTACAAAATGATAAAACCTGCATAACAAAATGAATATTTATTATGTTTAAAATATTGAAAGTATTGTTCAGATAATTGATTATCAACAAATCTATTTAATTAGTATACTGTTATGGATAGATCACCATTTTTTCAAAAATGCAAGAAAATATTATTTATGATTAAAATGTAAGAAAATTTTGTCTTTCAATTACTACTCTTTTTTTAACCTTTTATATACAAAACCTACTTAACCTACAAAATTTAACAGTCAAATAATACAAGATGAAAATATTTTTTAATCCGTTTACACTTTTAATTTACCTCGACTTTTTAAAGCAACTGTAAGTTCTTTTTTTTGTGTTTTTTTTAAGAATTTTTTTTTGTTTGGAACTTTATAATTTTCTTTTAGATATATTATTTGTTTTCTTTAAGAGTTTTGAAAAAAAAAAAATGGACACTTCCCCCCCTGACAGTAAGTTTAATTTATTTAATTGCCTTTTTATTTTTCAGCATACAAAATAATTATTTTTTTAAATTTAAAAATGTATGAGCATGCATACACATAGTTGATTGAGATTAAATGCCAATAATTTTTAAATTATAAAATATATTTTTTTTAAATCTCTCTTCTTTTTGTGGCAGCAATCCAGGTTAAAATGTATCTATTACTTTGTTAATGAGGTGGTTAAACTTAATTTCTAAAAAATAAAATACTTTTTATTAATTTATTCAAAAATATGGCTAAGAAAACCATGCAGGGTTTGTATATAACTCTTTTTACACTAATGACACAAATGGAATAACAAAATATACATTTCACACGAGAAGCGATATTTACATCAGACACGAACTTTTTCAACAAACGTTCTGGTATATATTTTTCTAAATTTTGATAATTAAATTTGAAATGATTAATTTAATTAATTATTTTGAAAATTTTCTTCAATTTGTGTAATCCAGCTTATATTTTCTCTAATCTTTTGTTTATGATGATGGTTAAGCTTGATTCGTTTTAATAATAAAATACTTTTTTATTAATTTAATCAAAAAATATATCTTCGAAAACCATGCATGGATTGTCTATAACTCTTTACATTACCGTAACATATTATCTGTATATTATAATTATCTATAAATTATTATCAACATGTTAATTTTATTTTAAGTTACAATGATGACATACATTGAATAGCAAAATATACATTTCAAACGAGAAACGATATTTACATCAGACATGAGCTTTTCAACAAACGTTCTGAATTTGATATATTTTTGTAAATTTTAATATTAAAAACTGAGACCTTTAATTCAATAGATTATTTTGAAAATTATCTCCAATTTCTGTAATATCGAGCATTGCTTTTCAACAATTATAATGATACATTAAATAAAAAAAATTTAAAAAAATTAATAAAGTGAAACAGTTTTTAGAAATATTTCAGAGAATATTTAAGACACGATATTTGTCTTTTTTCTTTTTAATCTAAGAATATTTTTTCATCCCATCTTGTCACAATTCTTCGAATAAATTTTTTAATTATTTAACTTTTAATATTTTATTAAAAAGAAAAAAAAATATATATAAAAAAATTCTGTACTTGTAGTATATTTTCTCATTTCAATTTTATAGTCCCTAATGCTTGTTATCGTTGATACAGAAAAAAAGGAAATAAAAAGTGAAGGAAAAAAGGAAAAAAAAATTCCGATAATTAAAGACGAACTACTTCGAAACTCTTAAGTAAATCTAAAAGCAAAATAAATATACCACCATATATCAGCAGCCATCTGTAGAATTCCCTCTGCAACTCCCTAAGCACCGAAAGTGTTTCTCGAAATGCACCCACTAAGTGATAAAAATCTCAGTTACGGAATCCAAAACGTATTCAAATAAAATTTCCCCCTTCTAAACACGTGATAAATTCTATCTGTGAACAGCTAATAATTGGCAGAATCTTATCCCCAACTTCTTTACCTTGTAATTACCTTATCTTTGATTAATGGGCAACTCAAACAAAGTACATTTCAAGTTAAATCGAAAGTCAACCATCAGAGGATGAAGGGATGGTTCAGACGATATATTTGCCGAGGCAAGTGCCTTAATTTTCGTTTGCTCTGAGCCAAACTTTATGCCACAATCAATTTGGTCACATGAGAGATATGAGCTCCAGTTGGACTTGGACTGCACTCATGCCTATTTATTAACACTGAGGCTTTGCAGTAGGAACTAAATGAGGCATTCAGCTGGTGATATTTATTCGAGCATTAATTATTTTCGATAAAATGGCGTCTCTCTCTAGAACATTTCCATAAAGATTTCACTGCTTACTCCTTTTCAAAATTTATATCTGGCTGCAATGCTGGTCTTGTTGACAGCAGCCAGCGATGGTTTTATTTATATTTGTGATGATTAATTAACTAAACTAATTACAGATAGAGCATGGAAGTTTCTCTAGACAGTTCCTGTGAAATGCAACTGCACACGGAATAAAAATCAAACATTGTTTGAGCAGCTGCAAACATTGTTGAGTTTGTTTATTTTATGGTGAGACGAGACGTGTTTTTATACATGCAAATTCCTGTAATCTTGAAGAAAGTTTTAATATTTAAATACAAAGTTGTTTCAAGAATTAGAATAAAACAAAATAAAATTTTAGAAAACAACAGTTCGAAAGAATGTTTTATCTGTTTCCAGACGCTGTTGTAAAAAAAAAAAAAAAAAGAAATACATTGTTTTGTTTTTAAGATTGAGAATTTCATACTTGGGAACCTCATTAATTTTAGTTAAATTTTCATTAGCTGTTTCAAGAAATAATTAACGATTTTAATAATAATCTTTTTTCTATTATGATTAAAACATTATGGTTCTTTTGGAATTTTTATCAAGTATATATAAATAAGAATTTTATACTTTTGATTATATTTCTTACATTTAATTATACATTTCATCACATATTTTAATTAACAAATTTTATTTTAAATTCAAATAACTAAACTTTCCTTTTCATTAACTTTTAAGTTAAAGAGTCTGAATTTTCCCCTGATTTTTATAAAAATTATACATAATTAAATATAAGAATAAAAGTAATATTTTTGAAATAAAATCCTTTCAGTTTGTTGCTTAAATTTCAAATTATGTATAGTCAAATGTAAAGAGAACAAATGTATTAAAAGTAAAGATTGAGCAATAGTTTATTATAAAATATGTTGCAAAATAATTATGTGAAAATGTATTTTTATTTGAAATCTTTTCAAACCGACAATTATTTTGTTCAAGTTACATTGTGTGTATTGAATCAAATTAAAAATTAATTATTTTTACATTAATTATATATTTCTATTAACTATAATTAATTTTTTTTTTTTATAGTTATTATTTTATTACTTATATAAAACAAGAGTTAAAAAATAATTTGTTGAATCCTAAATAAGGTTTTTAAAAACTTATTATACTAGAAATTCAATTAAAACAGACGTCTTTTCATAAATTGAAGCCTAAATTACGACCACATGTTTCATTTAACTAAAAGAAAAATGGAAAAAAACATCTTTTTTTTTTTTTGTCTTCAATTCGCTGAATTTCAATTCAAATGAAGATTCATGGTACAACGTGACGAATATATCTTTTCCACTCTAGTATTTCATCCAGTTCTACCTTCGAATTCTGGTATAAAATAATATTTCAAGGAATATATACCACACTCTATATACATCAAATCACGATTCAAAATCCTCCATGGAGAACCACTTTAAAAGGAATCCACATCCCTGTGAAGGAACGGCAGGTGCCCAGTTCTGAACAAAATCTCCATAGACAAGAAACCCGGAAAACCTTTTTTTAGGGCAAAGCCCCTGATCCCACTTTATTTTTGCAGGGGGACTTTTATTATGTATTCGGACAGGAGGGGGGTACTTTTCTTTTCGATAGCATTCGTCATCTCCCATGGCGAAAGGTGGAAAGTCAATATGCGTCCACCAGCTGCATTACCTATTCGATGTCGTCTATTGGCATTTCTGGTGAAGTCACAGATGACAGAATCTTCGATATGGGCTGTTATTGTCTTAATCAATTTCTTGAGTGGACTCATCGTCTCTGGTTGTCGAGAGGTAATCCCAGAGGGGACGACGGTTAATAGGATTAATGGACAGGAAAATGGTATGTTAAAGAACGTGGAGGGATAAAATATGATGGTGTGCATGAAAGTCGTGTAGATAAAGTTTCTAATTAGTTTTGTTGACAAATTAATAATTCGAAGCCTATTAGATTATAACATTATAGTATTTATTATATTTTTCTTAAATGACTACTTTAAGTTATATTCAAAATAAGTTTTAAAAAAGTTCTTTAGCTAGCAAAATGGCCAAATTCATGCATCCAGTGTTTGCGTATAGGAAAGGGTGGGCTGTAATACTTTAGCAGAGTATGTTGTAAACACTGGTTTCAAAAACGAAGAAGCGTGAAAGAATATGGACAGAATCTGTCATTTAATAGATAAAGATCTATAAAGATATATATTTGATAAAGATTTAATCAATTTGAGAGATGGGTTGTTATTATGTACTTGTTAAAGCATATTCATTATTCTCTCCTGGGAATGAAATGCCAATGCCAATTCGGATATTTGTATTCGTTTTCAAAATATCTAAAATTCCTTGAGTTGGCTCTTTTCTCTGGTAGACAAAAGAGGAAGATGGGGAAGGGGAAGAGGACAAACATCTAACAACATTTTCCCACAAGGGGAAGATGGTTGTTAGATTTAATGGATAGAAAAAAATGGTATGTTAAAGAATGTGGTATTAGGGATAAAATATGAGAGTGTGCAATAAAAATTGTGGAGAAGTTTTCAAACTGATTTTGTCGACAAATCTCAATCTTTTTAAACATATTTGATTATAATAACATCATAGTATTTGTCATATTTTTATTAAATAAATTACTATTTTATGTTAAACTCAAAAATATAACTTGATTAAGTTAAAAAAAGTCTTTAGTTAGCATAATTGTCAAATTGGTGTATCCAGTGTTCTCTTACAGAAAGGATGGGTTGTGATATTTTAGCAAGGTGCGTTATAAATACTGATTCCGAAAACGAACAGGCTTGACGCCTATCGGTGAGAGAATATACTTAAACATAACTTCAAAATGAAAATAATACATAATAATAATAATTACCGAATAAATACATAAACTTTCAAAAATGGTCCTTCAAAACCAACAAAGACATTAACGACGACATTATATCCGTTAATGGGTTCTTTATGAAACATTTCATGGAGAATGAGCCCCCAGGCTAAATAATCAACTTCAAAATAAAGATTGCATTTAAAAATTAAATATTTTCTATGATTTATGCTTTATCTTTCATAAGTATTCTAATTAACGAAATGAAACAAATATTGTTCTACTCTTTATTCGATGATTCATTTCAGTAGGGAAATTAATAAGTAACATTTGTTGTACACCTTCACTTTATTATGTTTAAGTAGAAACATATAATTTATTTAGATAAAGATTTAAATCATGTTTGTTTTACTTAAATAAATAGTTATTCAAATGTAAACATAGTGTCTTCTTAGAAAGACAAAAAAAAAAAGATATTTCTGTGCTTAGAATTTAAGAACTGTTTAGAATAAAATCTCTATTGTAACGTCTTGGCCTATACTAGACCTATAACGGCTTCAAAAAGAGGTCCACTTTCAGGTTCTTGGAAACACTTTAATATTTATTTACAAGTATTTTAAATATACAGAACTCTAGGTTATTACAATTCATTATTTACCAAAAATTAAAATTAAAGATTTAAATTTGATTCACAATTGCAGTTCACTCAATTGGAGATTTTTAGAGTTCTTGACTTCAAAATACGTTGTCTGCAGGCAGATCTTAATTATCAATAGCGTGGTACAAGAAACCACAAGGTGCTCACTTTGCAAACAGGCAAAAACAGGCTATTTCAGTCCCTTCAAAGAAAAAAAGAAAAACAGCACTTCTGGTCGACTAGTCGCAGAAATCTCTCTTTTCTTCTCCAAAACTCCCCTTTAAGAAAATATGTCAAGAGAGTGGGAGAGACAGCTTCCCTCACTTTCATGGAAATAGGCATCTCTAGGATTGTCGTCGATCAACAATCGCAATGGAACAACTCATAGTGCAGTCCATATACTATCTGTAATTGTTTCGACCTGTGACGGTCGCACAGATAATCGCTAATTCCATTAAGTCGCCTTATCCATGACACTGAATATTTGCTGTCAGATTTAAGTAACAGCTGTTGCATAACACTAATTGTATGTAATTTATTAGCAGTTATTGTGAACTTGTCAAAGAATATGCATTCTCGTCTCCTGGAATGAAATGACAAAACTCTTCCGTGAGTAAAAAATTCCACACTATCAACGCAGATAATTGTATTAATTTTCACATTATCCAAAATTGATCCAGAATATCATCAAAAGAAAAGAAAAGAAAAAAAAATCTCGATCTGAAATGGGTCGTTTTTATTTACAAAGTAAACATTAGAACTTTTTAGTGTACAAATTCAACATTGCTTTTTTTTTCATATGTATCCTGAATCCCTATTATAGACCTTCCGAGCAAAGTATAGGGGTTGAAATGGGTGCGCCAATCACTGTCTCTGAAATGCTACCGTAGTTCTCGTTAAACATGTGCTTTCTTTTTTGTTTCCTTTCCGCTTTGGGTTTATTTACTTTCTGAGACAGAAAACTTTCACAGCTATGCACGTACACAGAAACTACCACCTGCCTCTTGCCTCACGTGATTACATTCCTTCCCTGTCTCCTATCACGTGATTAAATGCTAGATCGAAGGGCCTGGCATTTATTTTGTTCCCCAATTTCTTATCCTTCGAATGATTCTTTTTTTTATTTTTTGTTCTTCTACTTCGTACTTTTCATCCACCCTAGAATAAATTTGTCTTTTTGTTTACAGTGTAGCAAAGAAGGAGTAGAAAAAAAAGAAGACTAGAACTCTAGAGAACTTTCTTCAGTCTCTTTGAGTATTTTTGTCTTTTGCAAATGACAATGTAATTAAATGCACGGAGAGTTCTTTTTTGTGTGTGTCGTTCGTTCTAGTATTCAAAGTGCTTAGGCAATGGCGGGAAACACGTAAAACATGCCTGATTAAATATCGTTTAGCTGTGTTAACCCTTGCGATGAGTGTTTCCTGGTCATTTAGATGTGTCATCCGGGTAATGTGGAGATGTATCTTCTTCTGTCAGTGGGGAATGCAAATAGAACGTTACCGGTCGTAGTATTTGAAGAGGGACTAAAAAAATTCTAACCTGATATTTTTTAACAAACTAAAGAGAAAATAGTCTTACGTTTGATATAAAAAATAAGGTTTAAAGAGTAATAAAAAATTAACAAATAAATCCAAGCAAATAGAGTTAAGTGTCAATATTGATGTTTTTCGTGGTAAACGTACTTTTGACTTCAAATATATTTCTTGTAAGTACAAAAATGATAAAACCTGCATAACAAAATGAATATTTATTATGTTTAAAATATTGAAAGTATTGTTCAGATAATTGATTATCAACAAATCTATTTAATTAGTATACTGTTATGGATAGATCACCATTTTTTCAAGAAATGTAAGAAAATATTATTTATGATTGGAAATGTAAGAAAAATTTTTCTTTCAATTACTACTCTTTTTTTTAACCTTTTTATACAAAACCTACTTAACCTACAAATTTAACAGTCAAATAATACAAGATGAAAATATTTTTTTAATCCGTTTACACTTTTAATTTTACCTCGACTTTAAAGCAACTGTAAGTTCTTTTTTCTGTTTTTTTGAAGAATTTTTTTTTGTTTTTTTGGAACTTTATAATTTTTCTTTTAGATATATTATTTGTTTTCTTTAAGAGTTTTGAAAAAAAAAATGGACCCTTCCCCCCTGACAGTAAGTTTAAAATTATTTAATTGGCTTTTTATTTTTCAGCATAAAAATAATTATTTTTTAAATTTAAAAATGTATGAGCATACATACACATAGTTGATTGAGATTAAATGCCATAATTTTTAAATTATAAAATTTTTTTTTTTTTTAAATCTCTATTCTTTTGTGGCAGCAATCCAGGTTAAGATGTATCTGTTACTTTGTTAATGAGGTGGTTAAACTTAATTTCTAAAAAATAAAATACTTTTTATTAATTTATTCAAAAATATGGCTAAGAAAACCATTCAGGGTTTGTCTATAACTCTTTTACACTAATGACACAAATGGAATAAAAAATATACATTTCACACGAGAAGCGATATTTACATCAGACACGAACTTTTTCAACAAACGTTCTGGTATATATTTTTCTAAATTTTGATAATTAAATTTGAAATGATTAATTTAATAAATTATTTTGAAAATTTTCTTCAATTTGTGTAATCCAGCTTATATTTTCTCTAATCTTTTGTTTATGATGATGGTTAAGCTTGATTCGTTTTAATAATAAAATACTTTTTATTAATTTAATCAAAAATATATCTTCGAAAACCATGCATGGATTGTCTATAACTCTTTACATTACCATAACATAATTTCTGTATATTATAATTAAAAATTATTATCAACATATAAATTTTATTTTAAGTTACAATAATGACATACATTGAATAGCAAAATAAACATTTCAAACGAGAAACGATATTTACATCAGACATGAGCTTTTCAACAAACGTTCTGAATTTATATATTTTTTGTAAATTTTAATATTAAAAACTGAGACCTTTAACTCAATAGATTATTTTGAAAATTATCTCCAATTTCTGTAATATCGAGCATTGTTTTTCAACAATTATAATGATACATTAAATTAAAAAAAAAAATTTAAAAAAATTAATAAAGTGAAACAGTTCTTAGAAATATTTCAGAGAATATTTTAAGCCACGATATTTGTCTTTTTCCTTTTAATCTAAGAATATTTTTCATCCCATCTTGTCACAATTCTTCGAATAAATTTTTTAAATATTTAACTTTTAATACTTTATTACAAAAAAAAAAAAGCATATATAGAAAAAAATTCTGTACTTGTAGTACATTTTCTCATTTCAATTTTATAGTCCATAATGCTTGTTATCGTTGATACAGAAAAAAAAGGGAAATAAAAAATGAAAGAAAAAAAAAGGAAAAAAAAATTCCGATAATTAAAAACGAACTACTTCGAAACTCTAAAGTAAATCTAAAGCAAAATAAATATACCACCATCTATCAGAAGCCATCTGTAGAATTCCCTCTGCAACTCCCTAAGCACCGAAAGTGTTTCTCGAAATACACCCACTAAGTGATAAAAATCTCAGTTACGGAATCCAAAACGTATTCAAATAAAATTTCCCCCTTCTAAACACGTGATAAATTCTATCTGTGAACAGCTAATAATTGGCAGAATCTTATCCCCAACTTCTTTACCTTGTAATTACCTTATCTTTGATTAATGGGCAACTCAAACAAAGTACATTTCAAGTTAAATCGAAAGTCAACCCTCAGAGGATGAAGGGATGGTTCAGACGATATATTTGCCGAATCAAGTGCCTTAATTTTCGTTTGCTCTGAGCTAAACTTTATGCCACAATCAATTTGGTCACATGAGAGATATAAGCTCAGTTGGACTTGGACTGCACTCATGCCTATTTATTAACAGTGAGTGTGAAGCTCTGCAGTAGGAACTAAATGAGGCATTCAGTTGGTGATATTTATTCGAGCATTAATTATTTTCGATAAAAGGGCGTCTCTCTCTAGAACATTTCCATAAAGATTTTACTGCTTACCCGCCTTTCAAAATTTATATCTGGCTGCAATGCTGCTCTTGATGACAGCATCTAGCGATAGTTTTATTTATAGTTGTAATGATTAATTAATTAAACTAATTAGAGCATGGAAGTTTCTCCAAGACCGTTCCTGTGAAATGCATTTGCACACGGAATAAAAATAAATCATTGTTTAAGCAGTTGAGTTTGTTTATTTTATAGTGATACGAGACGTGTGTTTTTTTTTTTTCTAAATGCAGATTTCTATATTCTTGAAGAAAGTTTTAATATTTAAATAGAAAGTTGTTTCAGGAGTTAGAATAAAATAAAATAAAATTTCAGAAAACTGCAATCCGAAAGAATGTTTTGTCTGTTTCTAGTCTTTGTAAAATAAATACATTTTTGTGTTTTTAAAGATTGAGAATTTCATACTAGGGAACCTCATTAATTTTAGTTACATTTTCATTAGCTATTTCTAGGAAATAATTTATGATTTTAATAATTATCTTTTTTTCATTATGATTAAAACATTGTGGTTCTTTTGGAAATCTTATAAAGAATATATAAATAGTATTATTGAGTATTTGATTTTATTTCTTTTATTTAATTACGATACATTGCAAATATTTTAATTAACAAATATTATTTTCAATTCAAATAACTAAATTTTCCTTTTCATTAAATTTTAAATAAATGAGTCTGTATAATTTTTTTTTTGCCTTATATTTATAAACATATTACATAATTAAATATTGGAATAAAAGTAATGCTTTTGAAATAAATTCAGTTTAGAGTTTGTTACTTAAATTTTAAATTCTGTATGGCCAAATGTAAAGAAAACAAATATATTAAAAATAAAGATTGCACAATAGCATTATATAAAAAGACTTGTAAAATAATTATTTTTTTATTAAATAATTATTATTTATTTCGTAAAATACTTACTTATTATTGATATTATTATTATTTTATTTACTTATTATTTATTTATTATTTATCTTATAATTATTTTGTTCTTATTTGAAATGTTTTTCAAAAGGGCAATTATTTAATTCAAGTTGTTATCATTGTATGCATTGAATCAGATTAAACATTAAACATTTTATATATTAATTATTTTATTCATTTCTTTTTTATCAAAAAAGAGTTAAAAACTAATTTATTTAAATTAATAATAAAGTGTTTGAAAATCTTACTAAACTTATATTTATGGAAAAATAATCAAACAGATTTTTTTCATGAATTTAATCATTGAAATACTATCATTTGTTTCACTTAACTAAAAGAAAAAAAAAAAAAATAGTAAAGAAAAAAAAAAAACAAATATAATAAAATTAAAGATTGAGCAATAGCATTTAAAAAAAAAAAAAAAAAGTTAAGATAATTATGTGAAAATTTATTTTTATTTGAAATCTTTTCCAAAACGACAATTATTTTGTTCAAGTTACATTGCATGCATTGAATCAAATTAAAAATTAAGCATTTTGCCTATTAATTATTTTATTACCTCTGTTTATTATACAAAAGACAAAGTACTTTACAAAAAAATTTTTAATAAAGTTCTTTTTTTTTTTTAATCTTAATTAAATAGATAATCAAACATTCTTTTCATAAATTTAAGACCTAAACTACAATCACTTGTTTCATTTAACAAAAAGAAAAATGGAAAAAACACATTTTTTTCAGTCTTCAATTCTCTGACTTTCAATTGAAATGAATATTTATGGTGCAACGTGACGAATATTTTTTCCCACTCTAGTGTTTCATCCAGTTCTATCTTTGGAATTCAGGTATAAAATAATATTTCAAGGAATATATACCACACACTATATACATCAAATCACGATTCAAAATCCTCCATGGAGAACCACCTTAAAAGGAATCCACATCCCTGTGAAAGAACGCCAGGTGCCCAGATCTGAACAAAATCTCCATAGACAAGAAACCCGGAAAACCTTTTAGGGCAAAGCCCCCTGATCCCACTTTATTTTTTTGCACGAGGGGGGACTTTTCTTTTTCGATAGCATTCGTCATCTCCCATGGCGAAAGGTGGAAAGTCAATAGACGTCCACCAGCTGCATTACCTATTCGATGTCGTCTATTTGCATTTCTGGTGAAGTCACAGATGACAGAATCTTCGATATGGGCTGTTATTGTCTTAATCCAATTTCTTGAGTGGACTCTTTGTCTCTGGTAGTCGAGAGGGGTCGTCCCAGAGGGGAAGACGGTTAATAGGATTAATGGACAGGAAAATGGTATGTTAAAGAATGTGGTATGATGGATAAAATATAAGGCGCAATAAATGTCGTGTAGAAGGATTTAAATTAGTTTTGTTGGAAAATAACATTTTAAGCATATTTAATTATAATAACATTATAGTAATAGTTATATTTTCTTAAATGAATCACTATTTTAAATAATCACTATTATTTATTTTTAACTCAAAATAAGTTATAAAACAGCTAGAAAAATTAGTTAGCAATTAGTTAATGTTCTTTATTTAAGCAAAATTGTGAAAGTTGTGTATTCAGTGTGTGTGTACAGAAAGGATAATACGTTGTGATACTTTGGCAGGGTGTATATGTGAGGGCAGAATATGTATAGCATCTGCCATTTAATAGATAGAGATCTATGAAGATAAAAAGATCTATAAAGATAAACAGATCTTTAAAGATAAATATATAAATATATATATTTAATAAAGATTTAAACAGTTTGAGAGATGGGTTGTTATTATATACTTGTTAAAGAATATACATTATTCTCTCCTGGGATTGAAATGCCAAAACTGTTCCCGTGAGAAAAAAATATTACACTATCAATTGTCTTATCTTAGATATTTTGATAACTAATACAAATTTTGATAACTAATTTAAATATTTGTATTAGTAAAAATTCCACACTATCAAAAATAATCTATTAGATTTTCACAATATCCAAAATTGATCCAGAATATCACAAAAAGTAAAAGTAAAAGAGTACACAATCTCGATCTGAAATGGGTCGTTTTTATTTACAAAGATCTTTTAGCCCACAAATTTAACATTGTATTTTTTTCTCGTCTGTATCCTCAATCCCTATTATAGACCTTCCGAGCAAAGTATAGGGGTTGAAATGGGTGCACCAATCACTGTCTCTGAAATGTTACAGTAGCTCTCATTAAACCTGGGCTTTCTTTTTTCGTTTTTTTCCGCTTTGGGTTTACTTACTTTTGAGACAGAAAACTTCAGAGCTATGCACGTACACAGCGGCAACCCACCTGCCTCTTGCTTCACGTGATTACATTCCTTTGCCTCGTATCACGTGATTAAATGTTAGATCGAAGGTTCTGGCATTTATTTTGTTCGTTTGTTCCCAAATTTCTTTTCCATCGAGGGATTCTTTTTTTTCCTATCCTCTATTTCGTCCTTTTCAGCCACTCTAGAGTGAATTTGTCTTTTTGTTTAGTGTAGTAAAGAAGGAGTAGAAAAAAAGACGAACTAGAACTTGAAGAACTTTCTTCAGTCTCTCTCTCTGATTTTTTTTTTTTTTTATTTTTGTCTTTTACAAATGGCAATAAAATTAAATGCATGGCGAGTACTTTTTGTGTGTGTCGTTCGTTCTAGTATTCAAAGTGCGTACGAAATGGCGGGAAACACGTAAAACATGCCTGATTAAATATCGTTCGTTGTGTGTTAACCCTTGCGATGAGTGTTTCCTGGTAATTTAGATGTGTCATCTGGGTAATGTACAGATGTCTTTGGGAATGTCTTTTTCTGTCTTTGGGAAATGCAAATAGAACGTTACCTGTCGCTGCAGTATTTGAAGATGGACTTAAAAAATCTAACTAGTAGATTTCGGTTTCAAATTAAAGAGAAAATAGTCCTACGTTTGATATGAAAAAAAGAATTTAAAGATTAATAAAAAAAATTATCAAATACATCCAAGCAAATAGAGATGAGTGTCAATATTGAAGCTTTTTCTAGTAAACATGCTTGTGTCTTCAAATATATTTTTGTAAGTACACTATGATAAAACATGCATAACCAAAATCAATATTTATTATGTTTAAAATATAGAAATCATTATTCAGATAATTGATTATCAAAAAGTATTTATTTATTCTAGCGTCATTGATAAATCAGTATTTTTGTCAAGTAATCTAAGAAAACATTAGTTATGATGAAAATGTAAGCAAAACTTTTTTTTTTTGCAATTACACTTTTTATATCCTTTTATTACCTTAGTATGTTCAATCCACGAATGGCTTTGTTGATTGTCATTTGGTGCACAGATCACAGCTCCCATCATCATGTGTTGGTTTTTGATTAAGAAACGCAATTGATCATGTATAAAAAATTTCAGATTTTGATGGCAGATAAAAAACAAGAAACATAATCCAGATTTAGTTTTATAAAAATAAATGTTTAACTGTTAGAAAAATAATTTCATTGATATAGATTTTATTACTGATAACAATATTGATTTTTTTGCTAATAATAATGTTAGGATCCGTATCTAGGTGATATTTGTTTCTCAACAATATTTAAATATATATATATATATATATATATATATATATATATATATATATGCATTGTTTTTGTTTTGATCTGCCGTGAAAATTTGAAAATGTTTATGTCTGTTCAGTTATATTCCTTAGTAAAAAAATACATGATGACACGAGCTGGGGTTTATGCATTCTAAAATGCAGTCACCAATGTTGTGGATTGTAGGCTAAGGTTATAAAAAAAAGATTTGTAATTGCAAAAAAGGTTTGATTACATTTTCCTCAGAAGTAATGTTTTCTTATAATTCTTGAAAAACATGGTGATTTATCAGATAATAGATTATAATATCAGATAATAGTATCATATATCTAAATAAATACATTTGTTGATAATCAATTATTTGAATAATGCTTTCTATATTTTTAATTATAATAAATATGCATTTTTGTTATACTTGTTTTATCATTCTGCACTTATAAGAAATATATTTGAAGCCACAAGAATGTTTACCAGGAAAAAGCATCAATAATGACACTTAACTCTATTTGCTTGGATTTATTTGTTAATTTTTTTATTACTCTTAAATTCAATTTTTTATATCACACGTATGACTATTCTCTCATCAGTTTGTAAAAAAATCCTTTAGATTTTTTTAAAGTCAACTCTTCAAATACTGCAGCGACCGGTAACGTTCTATTTGCATTCGCCAGAGACAAAAAAAAGTACATGTCCACATTACCCAGATGACACATCTAAATTACGAAACACTCATCGCAATGGTTAACACGGGCCGAACGATATTTAATCAGGCATGCTTTACGTGTTTCCCGCCATTGGCTACGCACTTTGAATATTAGAACAAACGACACACACACACAGAAAAAGAACTCGGCCTGCATTTAATTTCATTGCCATTTGCAAAAGACAAAAATACTCAAAAAATCAGGTATAGACTGAAGAAAGTTCTTCGAGAAAAATTCTTCTAGTGTTCTTTTTTCTACTTCTTCTTTACTACACTCTAAACAAAAATACAAATTTACTCTAGGGGGATGAAAAGGATGAAGTAGAAGATGAAAAAAAAAAAAAAAAAAAAAGAATCTCTCGATAGTGAAGAAATTGGGGAACAAACGAACAAAATAAATGCCAGAACCTTCGATCTAGCATTTAATCACGTGAATGAAGGAATGTAATCACGTGAAGCAAGAAGCAGGTGGTTGCCTCCGTGTACGTGCATAGCTGTGAAGTTTTCTGTCTCAAAAAGTAAATAAACCCAAAGCGGAAAGGAAACAAAAAAGAAAAGCAGATGTTTAACGAGAACTACGGTAGCATTTTAGAGACAGTGATTGCCATACCCATTTTCAAACCCTATACTTTGCTCGGAAGGTCTATAATAGGGATTGAGGATACAGACGAGAAAAAAAGCGATGTTATATTTGTATACTAAAATTTCTAATGTGTACTTTGAAAAAAAAATACCCATTTCAGGTGGAGATTGTGTTTTCATACACTATACACTGATATATACACTGAATGCTGAAAATACAAGTATTAAATATATTTGCATGCTATATCTATGAAAATCGTTATAATTGTTCTTTCTGAATTTAATTATAGGATCTTAAATTGACATTTGTATCTCACTCAATTTTTCTATCACTCCTAACGTCACCTATCGGTGTTATGGAGACATGATTATTATGCAAACAATAGTTTGATTATCTTTTCTTATTTCATCTTTGTCAAAGATATACGAAGTTTACATAAATTGAAAGTATTAACATTGAGTGTGAAAGCAAAGCTAACTTTTAATTATTAGAAAAATCAAAATAAACGTTTAAACATTAGAAAAATAATTTATTCATAGGTTTATAATTTATTGCTGACTAGAATACTGATTTTTTGGCAATAACGTGCTATTACTTTTAAGAACCATATTTAAGTGATACTTTTATTTCTACAATATTTATCAAACTAGATGTTGTGGCTAAAATAAACACATATTTGATATCAAAGTTGTTGTTTTTGTTAACAAACTTTTTAACTTATAGTTAAAAATAAAAAAAAAATTGACTAACCACTTTTTGTGTTTGGTTACTATAAATACTAAAATAGTAAACAGTATTGGATTTAATGTAATATTATTTATCAAATTAAAAATAATTATTAATATAATAATTCAATATTTTGTACAGGTTCTGATAAATTAACCAATATAATATAAATTGATTATTTCAAATTAAAAAAGTAAATAAAAGTAAAAACAGTATGTGATTTAAATTAGAAAGCTTACATAGAATAAAAATATCACCAACAAGCTTATTATTTTCATGATTTAAAAAATAAATAATAATACTTAATATTAAAAAAAAAAAAAAATATTTATTCAAATTAAAAATATCCAAAATTAATCTCATTATTGATTTATTAAGAATATTTTAATGAAAATAATCATAGCCTTAGAATTTATCTTAAAAAATAAGTGATAATTTTTTTTTTACTTACAGCTGATTTTACCACAATATGAAAGATAATTTGTTTCCATACATACCATAAGAATAGGAAGAAAAGCATAAGAATTGCTTTATTTAATAATTTTCCATTTACTAACTTACTAACTATTTTACTAATTTATTTTAGAAAGAATAATTTATTATATTCTGTTCTGATGGTTCCTTAATTATATATTTAAAATATCACATTAAATTTAAGAATAATTTTTCTTAAAATCTTTTAAATTTTAGTTGCAAGTGGAACTTTTGACAACTTAGTTCGGTATAATTTTTATAGTGAGGAATTACGCTATAGACAGCTGGTTCTCAAAAATTTTACAACATGGTCATTAAATATTTGATAACTAAAAAATTTCGCGTTATTGTGAGATAAACTACGTTTTACTGGAGGGCTTCGATGGGCGAATGGCTTCTTGCGTTCGGTACCACAGGTATCGGGTTCAAATCCCGGCTTTGCCCATGGGTGTTGTAGTGGTTCGGAATCCACTTTAAGCCGTAGGTCCCGGTCCTAATAGGAGCGTTGCGGGGGAGCATTGTTGCTCCGCGTCTGTGAAAAACTTACCATCAAGTTACACGCGTCCCCTGGGTAATGCAAAGTGAGTAACATCGGTGCAGCCCTTATGGCGAAAGATCACGGTCTATTTGCCAGCTGCATTGGAAGAAAAAAAAAACTTAGTTTTACTACTCGAAGATATATTAGCTCAAATTTATTGCTGGTATATATCATACTTTAAAGTATATAAATCAAATGGCTATGACATTTTCATCGCTTAAGAACAAAAAAAAAATCATGGTTTCCTTAAAAATTTTTGTTTTACTTGACATTGCTTGTAATCAAACAGAGTTGTATCAGATATCTGGTACATGTAATAACCGTTACATTTTAACTTCTGCCTAGAAAGATCTTTTTTGATATCTATTTCAACATCACTTTTCATGAAACGTTTCTTCTATGCATTAAGTTTTTAAAAGAATAAATATTTATTGCATAAATGCAGTACTACTGTGGCTTTATGCAGCTTGCAATGACTATGTTTGCTGTGACTTTTTTTGCAGTTTGTAATAAATACGTTTCCTGTGACTTTATGTAGTTTGTAATAACTATATTTGGTGTAACTTTATGTAGTTTGTAATAACTATAAATACGTTAACTATGGTTGTTTTGTTGTTTTTATAACTACGTTTGATGTGATTTTATGTAGTTTGTAATAACTACGTTTGTAGACTTTATGCAGTTTGTAATAACTATGTTTGCTGTGGCTTTATGTAGTTTGTAATAACTATGTTTGTTGTGGCTTCATGCAGTTTGGAATATTTTGCATTATGTGAAATATTTTTAAAAGTTATAAAACGATTGAAATATTTCTTTAATGTGTGGAAAGTAACCATGAATCTACCTACGATGAAAATGAAATAAATACTAATTTTTTTATGAAGATTATCACACAATGAATTATAATCTAACTTTTATGTTTAAGTTCTGATGAATGTAACAGATCAAATTTTCTACAAAATCCTTATATTGAATCTATACTATTCAACCTGATAACACGATTGCATTTTGAAAACATACTGAGTAAGTACGTTTTTCCCGTATGGAATTTCTTTTATTTAAAAATAATTAAAATTTTATTTAAGTTTATTATTTAAAATTTCAGTTTTAATATAATATCATGATTATAACAACACATAATTGTCATTATTCTACTAATTCTCATTCATTTTTTTACAGCTTTCTATATTTAAATTAAAAAAAAAAAAACAAATTGTTGAACTAATTCACGTTATGATGACTTTCTGCCCGAAATTTTAACGTATAAATTAATGCTGCATTTAACTTTATATATCATATAAACAAGGAACATATTAAAATAAGCGTTCAAAGCATCTGGTGAATTTTTTAAAGTTCTCTCAGATTACTTTGACACCTGGTTCGAATCCTGACAGTACCATGGATGTTTTTTAGTGGTTCGAAATCCAAGTTAAGCTGGAGGTCCCGTTCCAATTAACCTTAAAATGTGTAAAAAATAGTCGTAAAGCGACAAATCAAACTCTAACCTATCCTACACTTATCAATAACTTAATGAAAAACTAAAAATATATCTATCCGTATCGTTTACCCTCTTGCATGAAGAATATATAAACGTCCTGTCTTCAATAAGAAAAACTCAATTGCATGTATTACACGCGTCTCGTTAAGCTGTAGTTTCAGATCTAATTAGCCTAAAAGTGTAAAAAATGACAGAAGAGTGACTAAGAAACCAACCCAAACCTCAGATGACTTTATATTTCGTCTCCATATAGGAAAAAGAAACTGGATTTTTTTTTCTGTCTGTTAAATCAAGTTACTGAAAATATTCTGTACATTGAATATATCTTATTTTTATGTAAATGCTAACATTTGCGAGAAATATGAAGTTGGAAGCAGTTAACACATCTGAATTCCCTTCCATGCACTTTCTCAGACATCATTGATTACAGTTCAATGCAAGAAATCTGTAGCAGCAAACAAGTAATTAAGTAAAAACAAACATTATTTTTTTGCTCAACGCACACTGACAAATATCATTTGTCACTGAAAAGTGGGAAAAACAAATTACCCTTTTCATCTGGGACTCAGGAGTTAACGACTTTACAGACAAGTTTTCATTTTATTAAGCCCACACCTCCTACGTACATAATCTTTAAAAGTAATTCATAATTCATGACCCGAAAATGTAATTTTAACATCATGTAATTTTAATTAAAGTATTGTATCTTAGAAATTTTTAGAGAAAAACGTTTTTTTTTGTTTTGTCATTAAAAAAATAAGATAAATTTTTAACAAGAAGTGACTGTGATTGCATACTTTACCACATTAAGTAAGATAAATATATTTCGATTATTTAATATATATATATATATACATACATGCGCGTGTATTTCAGTAATCTCAGAAGGCAACAGTAGCATCAAAACCTGTCAGGGGCAGGGTTGTTTATAATGTGGTACGCTAAGTTAAGTTATTATGTACTGAATTTGACATTCAAATCAATACAAACAAATCTGATTCGTCATTTCACCGAAATTTAAGTCAAATACAAGAAATAAGTTTCCTTTCTCTGAGAATCAGCATTGCAGTCGGTGTTTTCAGAAGTAAGCAAATTCAGTTTGCGATTGCGATAGCCTCATCAACAACCATCAGAGAAAGTTTTCTGATATCCAAAATATGTGCAATTCAGTAATGTCAGAAGACAACAGTAGCATATCAATCTGTCCGGAACAGATTTGTTTATAATGTGGTACCCTAAGAATTTTATGTGAAAATATTTTATAGCCTTAATTTATCTTCTTTTATATCCAATCAATAATGTGAGTGTATGGATATTAACAGAAACATTTATTTTATGATCTATAATATGTAACTTTTGTTAGCACAGTAATTATAAAAATATCTTAAATTGAGTAATTAATAATTCCTAAACAGTACAACCTCGTTAAATTATACATCACCAACCATGTAAAATTACTTCAGTCATGTCAAGAATGTTGAAAAAACCGCATTTAATGATTTAATCTCTTTAAAAAGCCCTTTTTGGCCATGAGAAGCAGTAAGAAAATGGGAGGAAGATAATGCTTCTGTGCATTAAAGCAACGGCTGTCCGTTAAAACTTAAATCACTTACCATCTGGAGTGAGTTCTTCATGTCCTTATTTCTTAACAGTTAACTTGCCCTTAAAACGTTTTTGATCGAGTAAGTGTTCTTGTTTTTTTTTTTTTTTGAAGCAGAAACTTTTAAAGCTTCATTTATTTATTTATTTATTTTTATTTTTTACTATTTCTACTACTGTGACATTTACTAGGATCTTTATGAAAAAAAAAAAGAATAAATTCTATTGAAACATGAAGTGATGAAAGAATTACGTCATTTGTAATCGGTGTAGACCAAGATTGAAAAAAAGCATGTTGGTAATTGTCCAGAAATAACAGTTTTCTTAAATTATTGAATGTCTGACAAATCAAATGAAAGAATAAATTTTCTGTGATTTTTAAAGTGATTGTTACATTGTTAATGATTATTCAGAGGCAAAAATTAATAAATATTTTCACTGGAGCTCTTGAATAAATAACTTTCAAGAGAATTTTTAAAAAATTTAAAAAATTTTAAGTGATCCAACACCCGTATTATAGTAATGCCAGAAGGCAACTCTACCATCTCAACCTGTCAGAGAAATATTGTATAGTTAATGTGGTAGATTAAGTTGCTCGATACTGAGTTTGATGTTCAAATTAAGACACACTTGTCTGGTTCGTCGTTTAACGGGAATCTTCGTCAGGCGTATGAAAAAAAGTTTCATTCATAGAGGAATAAGCGCTACAATCAGTGTTTCCATTAGCAGAAATTCAATTGCAATTGTGATCGTCTCAACAACAGTCATTAAATGATGTTTTCTAATATTTAACCCCCCAAACACGTGCATTTCAGGAACGCTGACTAAAACTCTTATGAAAAAAATATTTTATAGCCTTAATTTATCTTCTTTTACATCCGATCAATAGCGTGAGTGTATGAAGATTAACAAAATATTTATTTTGGGATATATAACATGTATCTTTTGTTAGCATAGTAATTATAAAATATCTTTAAATTGAGCAATTTTTATACATTACAACCTCGTTAAATTATACATCACCAACCTTGTAAAATTACTGCATTCTTGCCAAAAAATGTTGAAAAACAGCCTTTAATTGTTTAATCTCTTTTAAAAAGCCCTTTTGGCCATAAGAAGTAGTAAGAAAATGAGGGAAGATAATGCTTCTGTGCATTAAAGCAACGGCTGTTCCTTAAAACTTAAATAACTTACCATCTGGAATGAGTTCTTCATTTCTTAACAGTTAACAGTTAACTTGCCCTTAAAACGTTTTTGATCGAGTAAGTGTTCTTGTTTTTCTTTCTTTTGTTTTTTTTTTAAGCCGAAACTTTTAAGGCTTCATTTATTTATTTTATCATTTTTATTTGCAAGTTCTACTACGGAGACATTTACTAGATCTATAGAAAAAGAATATTTCTGTTGAAGATGAAGCGATGAAGAAGTTAGGTCGTTTGTAATCGGTGCAGACCAGAATTTGAAAAACTGCATGTTGGTAATTGCCCAGAAATATTAGTAATCTGAAATCCTTCAATGTCTCAATCAATAAGCAATACATATTTATGAATACAATGTATAAAACAATATAATTTTTGTAAACAATAAATATGCAAAAATTTATTATTTTCTAGATTATTTTTTTCCAATTACATAATATGAATAAAAGTAAATGAAATAATAGATCTAATGTATATTTCTTTTTCATTCGAAAAGATGTTCCAAAAAATATAAATGGATCTGCCATGATCCAAAATAAATATCCTGCTACTTTTACTGCGAAATTCTTTTCTGAAGTCTCAAATCGAAAACTATCGAATTAACTAAACTAAAACTCATCAGATTTATTATTTATTTCTATGCAATAAATATATCTTAATACAATTAGATAACATATTGGCAACTTAATTTAATATTTAACACAGATGAATGTGATATGATTTCGTATTCAAGCTTTCAACATCAATAATTGAATTGAATAAAACATTTTATACGGAAAGATTATTTTCTGTAATTGTATGTTATGAAATTTTATATGCAAAGTCAAAAATTATTTTATGATTCGATTTAAATGGTTTATCTACATTTAAAGCGTATTATTAGCACATATACGTAATATTTTATGTTTTGACTGTAAAGTATATGTCCTGCTCTTAGCTTTCTAAGTAAATATAAAATTGAAAAAATTCATATTATATTAAATTAAATTGAAATGAAGTTTTTGCAAAAATTCTAATTATTTGAGTATAACTATATTAATATAAGATAAGAAAAAATGTATTTGTATTTTTTTCTAAGCAATCATGTTAAAATAATATGAATAATTAGCATTCAACTAACATAGCAGGAATACACTCATGTACATAAATTAAGGGTAATTCAGAATCACACAGAAATTGAACTCTAAAATAAAAATTTCACCTGTAGAATTATCACACACATCTTGAAGAAGAATATGCAAATTACAGGAAACCACCAGATGGCGCGAATAGTACGTCACAATGACGAGAGTGTAAGAGAGGCATATAAGGAATGGTGGCAAATAAGTAAAATTGTTCACAAGCGCTTTAAAGCCTTTCAGTGCAATAACCGCATAGTTATGGCACAAAGGAAGCATTTGAATGATTATTTACGTGGTAGAATAATCGGACGACTGGAATGTGGAATACCCCCGATGGAAGTATCCGAGGAACTTGGAATCGCCCAGAGTGTCATCTGCAGGCTTTGGCAACTTTTTCCAAGATGATGGTAATGTTAGTAGATGTTACAGCACACGTCGCCCACGAGATACAACGCCGAATGAGGACCGGTACTTTAGCAGTTACTGCCAAAAGAAACAGACGGAGTACAGCATCAGACCTGTCTCGTCAGCTCTCTTCAGCTACCGGTACGACAGTTTCAAGGCAGACCGTGTACAGACGCTTAGGGGCACATTGGTCTATATACTCGTAGGCCTGTCAGATGTGTTCCACTTACCGCAACTCACTGTCGCCTGCGATTAACTTGGAGTATAGAGCATGCATTGTGGACACCGCAACAGTGGTCTTGTGTGATGTTTTCCGACGAGTCCAGATTTAGTTTACAGTCTGATTCTCGCCGGACTTTCATATGGAGAGCGTCAGGTACCCGTTACCACCAAGAGAACACCATTGAACGACACCGTTACTGTGGTGCAGGATGGCTCGTTTGGGGAGGAATTATTCTTGGTTCCAGAACTGACCTGCATGTTCAGAGTGTAACGATGACAGGCCACATCTATCGGGATGTCATTCTGGAACAACATGTACGTTTGTTTCGGGGCGCCATGGGGGCTGAATTTCTGTTTATGGATGACAACGCCTGTCCTCAATGAGCAAACATTGTAGACGAATGCCTCCAATTGAGGATATCACCCGTATGGATTGGCCAGCATACTCACCGGACTTGAATCCAATAGAGCATGTGGGATATGCTTGGCCGACGAATTGCATCCCATCAACCCCTCCCACCTGTCAACCGGAACTTCGGAGGGTATTGCTTGATGAGTAGTGTAATATTCCCCAAGATCACATTTATAATTTGATACCAGCATGCCTAGGCGTTGTAAGGCCTGTATTGCATCGTCCGGGAGACATACTCCATATTAACCCTCATACTAACCATGTTATACTGTTTTTTGTAAATAGGTTCTTTTTTGAAATTTGTTCCAGGGAGTAATAATCGCAATTTTTATTAATTATGTCAAACATACGGCATCTTTTTTGCTCTTTACCTTTTGTTTAATAAATAGACTTTACAAATAAGTGAAATTTGTTTTGCTTCTGTCTCTTTCTTTGCCTGAACTTCATTATCCTTAATTTATGGACATGAGTGTAAATAACTAAGTAGTTTTAATTAAATATACTAATTAAGGTATAAGTATACTAATTAACTAAGTACACGTATATTAATAATTAATACTAAGTATATTCTTTTGCTTCTATGTAAACATAAAAAATTGAAATAAATTAAATTTCAGTGAAATGCAGATTTTACAAAAAAATTCTATTTATTTGATAACAACTATTTTAATACACCATAATATCAAGTTTACTTTGAATTTGATTGGTTTTTTTTTGAGAAATCCTGTTAAAATAACACGAATATATAGCATTCAGCTATCATAATTGTAATATTTAGTATAAGCAAAACAAATTTTATACAAAGTAGTTTTAACTAAGTATACTAAGAATATTAATAGTTAATACTAAGTATACGTTTATACTAAGTGTACTGTTTGCTTTTTATGTAAACATAAAATTGAAATATATATGAATTAAATTACAATATTTTTTATTAATTTATTTAATTCAAAAAAATATTAATTTATATTTCATTTCATTAATTTTTTTTTTTAAATGAAATTTTCAAAAAAAAAAATTCTTATTAGAGAACAACAATATTAATATAAGATAAATTTAATTAATTTTTATTATATCTGTTAAAATAATACGAATAAATAGCATTTAGCTAGCATATCATTGGTAATATTTTCTTATTAAATATTATTCACTTGTTTATACTAATTAGTTTTGACTAAGTATAGTATATTTAGTTAACATTACTTTAATACCTTAATTAAGCCTTATACCTATCTTAATTAAAGTATAAGTTTACTAATTAATTAAGTTTGCTAAGTATGACAATAGTTAATACTAAGCATACTAAGCATACTTTGCTTTCTATGTAAACATAAAATTGAAATACACGTATTATATTAAATTACAGTGAAATGAACTTTTTTACAAAAATTCTAATAATTTAAGAACAACTTTTATTAATATAAGATAAAATCAAATTTATTTCTATTTATCTATTTTTTTCTAAACAATCCTGTTAAAATAATACAAATAAATAGTATTCAACTATCATAACTGTAGTAATATTTCGTATGGAATATTATTGTATACTTGTCTTATATACTTATTTGTACTTGTCTTATGTACTAAGTAGCTGAATGTGTTGTTATACTAATTGGTTTCTCAAAAGGACTGTGATTATTTTATTTTTATATCTTTATTGACGCTTATCATATCTGAAATGATTTGATCCCATTTATTCAACTTTCTTAAGAAAAAAAAAAAAAGAGTTACAAAGAAGGCTTAATTTGGGTGGTAATGCCTTAGGTTACTGCACTTCGAACCTACGTATTCCATGAAGTGAACAAAATGTCTTCATTTCGTTTCACTAATGATGAAAGCAGGGAAAAAAAAAAACGATTTTGTGTTGAGTAGTTATTTTTTTTTTCCAATGTTCTTTTTATCTGCCTTATTCTACTGCTACAAAGGTCAATTTTTTTTAATTGCTTGTGTCTTAAAAATTAGTCGATGCAATCGTCCAAATTAAACTAATTTCTTTTTCATAACAAATTTAACAATCAAATAATACAAGACGAAAAAATTTTTTAATCCGTTTTCACTTTTAATTTTAATTCGACTTTAAAGCGATTGTAAGTTCCTTTTTCGGTCTTTTTTTTTAAGAATTTTTTTTTTTTTTGTTTGGAACTTTATAATTTTTCTTGTAGGTATATTGTTTGCTTCTTTGAGAGTTTTGAAAAAAATCTGCCCCCTGACAGTAAGTTTAATTTATTTAATTGCCTTTTTATTTGCAAGCATAAAAAAAATAATTCTTTTTTTTAATTCAACAATGTATAAGCATAGAGATACATATGAGTAGCTCATTCAGTTTAAATGTAAAGGTTTTTAAATTATAAAATATATGTTTTTTAAATATATCGATTATTTTGTGGCAACATTCCAGGTAAAAATTTTCTAATACTTTGTTAATGACGATGGTTAAGCTTGACTTTTTAAGAAATAAAATAATTTTTAGTAATTTATTAAAAATATGGTTTCGAAAACCATGCATGGTATATCTATTATTCTTCAATGTTAAAATTTCTTTATTATTTTGTTAATGATGATGGTTATGCTTGCTTTTTAAAAATAAAATACTTTATTAATTATATATTCATAAATATGATTCCGAAAACCAGGAGTGGTTTATCTAATAATCTTTACATTATTATAATAGATTACCTGTATATTATAATTATTTTCTGTATATTATAATTATTATCTGTATATTATAATTATTATCTGTATATTAATTACATTTTAAATTACACTGTTGGCACACATTGAATAGCAACATATGCATTTCAAACGTGAAGCGATATTTACATCTGACAGGGACTTTTTCAATAAATGTTCTAGATATATATTTTTTAAATTTTATAATTAAAGCCTAGATCTTTAATATATTATTTTGAAAATTATTTTCAATTTGTGTTATCCAGTTTGTTAATATTAAAATTTCTCTATTATTTTGTTAATGATTATGGTTAAGCTTGATTTAAAAAAAAATAAATAATAATAATTTGTTCAAAAACGTGATTCTGAAAACCATGCATGGATAATTTATTCCTTCTTACATTATTATAATATATTAACTGTATATTATAATTAACTATAAATTATTATCTGTATATTAATTACAAGTTACACTAAGGACATACATTGAATAGCAAAATATACATTTCAAACATGAAGTGATATTTATATTAGACACAAACTTTTCAACAAACGTTTTGGGCATATATTTTCTAACTTTTAATAATTAAAGCTTAGAACTATTGACTGAAGGTAATATTCAATGTATTATTTTGAATATTATCTTCAATTTCTTTTAATCCACGTTAACGGGAAGGTCGTAAGCTTGATTTTTAAAAAATAAAATACTTTTTTAATAGTTTAATCAAAAATATGGCTTTGAAAACCATGCATTGTTTATCAATTACACTTTACATTATTATAATGTACTATCAGTATTTAAATGATCTATATATTATTATTTGTATATTAATTTCTTTTTAAGTTACACTAATGACACACTTTGAATGAGAAAATATACATTTTAAACGTGAAGTGATATTAGAATCAGGCACGAACTTTTCAACAAATGTACTGGGCTTTTTTTTTTATAAATTTTAAAAATTAAAATCTAAGATATTTGACTCAAGACGTTATTTTATCTACAATTTCTGTAATACAGAATTTTTTTGTTCAACAATTAATTGTATATTAAATTAAAAATCAAAAAGAAATTAATAAGGTGAAATAATTTTTAGAAAAATTTCAGAGAATATTTTAAGTCACACCATTTGTTTTTTCCTTTTAATCTAAGATTTTTTCCTCCCATCTCCTTATAAGTCATTGAATAAATTTAGTAATTAGTTAACATTTAATTCCTCATCACAAAAAAATCATATATAATAAAATTTCTGGCACTTGTAATACACTCATGTCCATAAATTAAGGATAATGAAGTTCAGGCAAAGAAAGGAAAGAAGCAAAACAAATTTGACTTATTTGTAAAATCCATTTATTAAACAAAATTTAAAGAGCAAAAAAGATGCTATATGTTTGACATAATTAATAAAAATTACGATTTTTACTCCCTGGAGCAAATTTCAAAAAGAACCAATTTACAAAAAACAGTATAATATGGTTAGTATAATGGTTAATATGGAGTATGTCTCCCGGACGATGCAATACAGGCCTACAACGCCTAGGCATGCTGAGTATCAAATTATCAATCTGATCTTGGGGAATATTACACCACTCATCAACAATACCCTCCGAAGTTCCGGTTGACAGGAGGGAGGGGGTTGACGGGCGCAATTCGTCGGCCAATCATATCCCCACGCATGCTCTATTGGATTCAAGTCCGGTGTGTATGCAGGCCAATCCATACGGGTGATATCCTCCAAATGAAGGCATTCGTCTACAATGTTTGCACGGTGAGGACGGGCGTTGTCATCCATAAACAGAAATTCAGCACCCATGGCGCCCCGAAACAAACGTACATGTTGTTCCAAAATGACATCCCGATAGATGTGGCCTGTCATCGTTACACTCTGAACATGCATGTCAGTTCTGGAACAAATAATAATTCCTCCCCAAACGAGCCATCCTGCACCACCGTAATGGTGTCGTTTAATGGTGTTCTCTTGGTGGTAACGGGTACCTGGCACTCTCCATATGAATGTCCGGCGAGAATCAGACTGCAAACTAAACCTGGACTCGTCGGAAAACATCACACAAGACCACTGTTGAGGTGTCCACAATGCATGCTCTCTACTCCAGGTTAATCGCATGCGACAGTGAGTTGCGGTAAAGTGGAACACATCTGACAGGTCGACGAGCATATAGACCAATGTGCCCTAATGCGTCTGTACACGGTCTGCCTTGAAACTGTCGTACCGGTAGCTGAAGAGAGCTGACGAGACAGGTCTGATGCTGTGCTCCGTCTGCTTCTTTTGGAAGTAACTGCTAAATACTGGCCCTCATTCGGCGTCGTAACTCGGTGGCGACCTGTGCTGTAACATCTACTCACATTACCATCATCTTGGAATCTTTGCCAAAGACTGGAGATGACACTCTGGGCGATTCAAGTTCCTCGGATACTTCCAGCTGGGTACGTCCACATTCCAGTCGTCGGATAATTCTACCACTTAAAAAATCATCCAAATGCTTCCTTTTGTGCCATAACTATGCGGTTATTGCATTGAAAGGCTTTTAAAGCGCTTGTGAACAATTTTACTTCTTTGCCACCATTCATTATATACCCCTCTCTTACTCTCTCGTCATTGTGACGTACTATCCGCGCCATCTGGTGGTTTCCTGTAATTTGCATATTCTTCTTCAAGATGTGTGTGATAATTCTACTGGTGAAATTTTTTATTTAGAGTTCAATTTCTGTGTGATTCTGAATTATCCTTAATTTATGGACATGAGTGTATATCTGTGAACAGCTAATAATTGGCAGAATCTTATCCCCACCTTCTTTACCTTTTAATTACCTTATCTTTGATTAATGGGGAATTCAAACAAAGTACATTTCAAGTTAAGTCGAAAGTCAACCCTCAGAGGATGGAGGGATGGTTCAGACGATATATTTGCCGAGGCAAGTGCCTTAATTTTCGTTTGCACTGAGGCAAACTTTATGCCACAATCAATTTGGTCACATGAGAGATATGAGCACAGTTGGACTTTGGACGGCACTCATGCCTATTTATTAACACTGGGTGTGCAGATCTGCAGTAGGAACTAAATGAGGCATTCAGCTGGTGATATTTATTCGAGCATTAATTATTTTCGATAAAATAGCGTCTCTCTCTAGAACATTTCCGTAAAGATTTCACTGCTTACCCCCTTTTAAAATTTATATCTGGCTGCAATGCTGGTCTTGTTGACAGCAGCTAGCGATAGTTTTATTTATATTTGCGATGATTAATTAATTAAACTAATTAGAGATAGAGCGTGGAAAGTTTCTCCAGACAGTAACTGCGAAATGCAGCTGCCCACGGAATAAAAATAAATCATTTTTTAAGCAGCTGCAAACATTGTTCAGTTTGTTTATTTTATAGTGAGACGAGACGTGGTTTTTTTTATGAATGTAAATTTCTATATTCTTGAAGAAAGTTTTAATATTTAAATACAAAGTTGTTTCAAGAGTTAGAATAAAATAAAATAAAATTATAAAATTTCAGAAAACTGCAGTTCGAAAAAATGTTTTGTATGTTTCCAGTCAAAAAGAAATACATTTTTTTGTTTTTAAGATTGAGAATTTCTTACTTGGGAACCTCATTAATTTTAGTTACATTTTCATTAGCGATTTGTAAGAAATAATTAATGGTTTTAATAATTATCTTTTTTTTTTTTTTTTTGCCATTATGATTAATACATTGTGGTTCTTTTTAAGTTTTGTCAAGTATATATAAATAGTATTTTCATTAATTTTATTTTATTTCTTTTTATTTCATTACAATTCATTCGCAAATATTTTAATTAACAAATTTTATTTTAAATTCAAATAACTAAATTTTTCCTTTTCATTAACTCTTAAGTAAAAGAGTCTGTATAATTTTTGCCTGATTTTTATAAACATTATACATAATTAAATAGTGTAATAAAAGTAATATTTTTGTAATAAATTCCCTTCAGTTTGTTTCTTAAATTTCAAATTATGTATAGTCAAATGTAAAGAGAACAAATATATAAAAAGTAAAGATTGAAAATAGTATATTATAAAAATATTTTGCAAAATAATTATGTGAAAATGTATTTTTATTTCAAATCTTTTTCAAAACGATAATTATTTTGTTCAGGTTACATTGTATACTTTGTTGTATATTTTCAAATTGTATACTTTATCAAATTGTTTACTTTGAATCATTTGTATACTTTGTATTATTTGTATACTTTGTATTGTATACTTTGAATCAAATTAAAAAAATTAAAAATTTTATATTAATTATATATTTCTATTAACTATACACTAATATTACTAATATTAAATATTTATTACTTTTTCTAGTTATTATTTTATTTTATTATTTATATAAAAAAAGAGTTAAAAAATAATTTGCTGAATTAAAAATAAGTCTGAATTTTCTGAAGTCTCACAATTGAAATACTGCTAAATAAACAAAATCAAAATATATCAACTTTATTACTTATTTTAATGAAATAAATATATTTTAATATAGTTACAAAACATATTGCCAACTTAACTTAATATTTAACCTATACGAATGGGATGTGATTTCATGCTTTCAACATCAATAATTGAATTGAATAATTATTATTATTAATTATATTTTCTTAATTATATTTTTATTATTTTACACTGCTCTTTGCTTTCTATGTACACATAAAATTGAAATGTATATATTATATTGAATTAAAATGAATTGAAGTTTTTGGAAAAAAATTCTAATTATTTGAGGATAACTATATTAATATAAAATAAGGTAAAATTTATTTGTATTTTTTTTTTCTAAGCAATCATGTTAAAATAATAGAATTAATAGCATTCAACTAACATAACAGTAGTGATATTTCGTATGAAATAATATTACATTATTTATACTAAGTATTTTTAACAACGGAAATTAATAGTTAATACTAAGTATACGTTTATACTCTTCGCTTTCTATGTAAACATATAATTGAAATATACATATTATGTTAAATTACAATCTAGTGAAGCTTTCATTAAAGAATTGAATTATTTTGGAGCAACTATATTTAAGATACAACTAAATTCATTTCTATTTTATCTATTATTTATCCTGTTAAATAATACAAATGAATAACAATTAGATAACATGACAGCAGTAATATATAGTATGAAATATTAACTTGTTTATACTAAGTAGTTTTAATTAAATATACTAATTAATGTATAGGTACACTAATTAATTAAATATACGTATATTAATCGTTAATACTATTTATCTCTTTGCTTCCTACTTAAACATAAAATTAAAATATACATATTATATTAAATTACAGTGAAATGCAGGTTTTACAAAAAATTATATTTATGTGATAACAAATATTTTAATACGAGTTCATTTTTTAAGCAATCATGATAAAATAAAATGAATGTGCCATATATGAATAATATGAATAAAATAAAAATGTGCTTACTGAATAGCATTCAAATAACGTAACAGTAGTAATATTCCGTATGGAATATTATTAAATTGTGTATACTAAGTAGCGTGACAATATTGTTATAGAAATTGGTTTCCCAACAGGACTGTGATCATTTTATTTTTATATTTTTATTGACGCTTATCATATCTGCAGTGATTTGATCCCATTTATTCAACTTTCGGAAGAAAAAAAGTTACAAAGAATGTTTAATTTGGCTGGCAATGCCTTGGGGTTACTGCAATTCGAACCTACGTATTCCATGAAGTGAACCAAATGTCTTCATTTCGTTTCACTAATGATGAAAGAAGGGGAAAACGATTTTGTGTTAAGTAGTTAATTTTTTTTTTCGCTGTCCTTTTTATCTACCTTATTCTACTGCTACAAAGGTTAATTTTTTTAATTGCTTGTGTCTTAAAAATTAGTCGATGCAATCGTCCAAATTAAACTAATTTCTTTTTCATAACAAATTTAACAGTCAAATAATACAAAAACGAAAATATTTTTTAATCCGTTTACACTTTTAATTTTACCTCGACTTTAAAGCAATTACAAGTTCTTTTTTCTGTTTTTTATTAGAATATTTTTTTGTTTGTAAATTTGTAATTTTTCTTGTAGGTATATTGTTTGTTTTTTCAGAGTTTTGAAAACAAAATCTGCCCCCTGACAGTAAGTTTAATTTATTTAATTGACATTTTATTTGCAAGCATAAAAAAATGAATAATTTTTTTGTTTTTAAATTAACAATGTATAAGCATGCAGATACATAGTTGAATGAGTTTAAATGCAATGGTTTTTAACTTATAAAATATATTCTTTTAAAATCTCTTTTCGTTTGAGGCAACAATAAGTATAAATATTTTCTATTAGTTTGTTAATGATGGTCACTAAGATTGATTTTTAAAAAATAAAATACATTTTAATATTTTTAATCAAATATAGGCTTCGAAAAACCATGCATGGTTTATCTACACTCATGTCCATAAATTAAGGATAATTCAGAAACACACAGAAATTGAACTCTAAAATAAAAACTTCACCTGTAGAATTATCACACACATCTTGAAGAAGAATATGCAAATTACAGGAAACCACAAGATGGCGCGGATAGTACGTCACGTAGAATTATCGGACGACTGGAATGTGGACGTACCCAGCTGGAAGTACCCGAAGAACTTGGAATCGCCCAGAGTGTCATCTCCAGGCTTTGGCAACGATTCCAAGATGATGGGAATGGGAGTAGATGTTACAGCACAGGTCGCTCCCGAGTTACGACGCCGAATGAGGGCCGGTATTTAGCAGTTACTGCCAAAAGAAACAGATGGAGCACAGCATCAGACCTGTCTCGTCAGCTCTCTTCAGCTACCGGTATGACTGTTTCAAGGCAGACCGTGTACAGACGCTTAGGGCACATTGGTCTATATGCTCGTAGGCCTGTCAGATGTGTTCCACTTACCGCAACTCACTGTCGCCTGCTATTAACCTGGAGTAGAGAGCATGCATTGTGGACACCGCAACAGTGGTCTTGTGTGATGTTTTCCGACGAGTCCAGGTTTAGTTTGCAGTCTGATTCTCACCGGACATTCATATGGAGAGCGCCAGGTACCCGTTACCACCAACAGAACACCATTGATCGACACCGTTACGGTGGTGAAGGATGGCTCGTTTGGGGAGGAATTATTCTTGGTTCCAGAAATGGAACTGCATGTTCAGAGTGTAACGATGACAGGCCTCATCTATCGGGATGTCATTCTGGAACATGTACGCTGGTTTCGGGACGCCATGGGTGCTGAATTTCTGTTTATGGATGACAACGCCCGTCCTCCCCGTGCAAACATTGTAGACGAATGCCTTCAATTGGAGGATATCACCCGTATGGATTGGCCAGCATACTCACCGGACTTGAATCCAATAGAGCTTGTGTGGGATATGCTTGGCCGATGAATTGCAGCCCGTCAACCCCCCCCACCTGTCAACCGGAACTTTGGAGGGCATTGCTTGATGAGTGGTGTAATATTCCCCAAGATCAGATTGATAATTTGATAGCATGCCGAGGCGTTGTAAGGCTTGTATTGCATCGTCCGGTAGGCATACTCCATATTAACCATCATACTAACCATGTTATACTGTTTTTTTGTAAATAGGTTCTTTTTTAATTTGCTCCAGGAAGTAAAAATCGCAATTTTTATTAATTATGTCAAACATATAGCTTTTATTTGCTCTTTACCTTTTTTTGTTTAATAAATAGAATTTACAAATAAGTCACATTTGTTTTGCTTCTGTCTCTTTCTTTACCTGAACTTCATTATCCTTAATTTATGGACATGAGTGTATTACTCTTTACATAATTATTACGATACGATAATACGATAATATATTATCTATATATTATATTATCTATAAATTATTATCTGTATATTAATTGCATTTAAAAGTTACACTAATGACACACTTTGAAAAATATACATTTCAAACATGAAGATATATTTACATCAGACACGAGCATTTTCAATAAATGTTCTGGTCATATACTTTTCTAAATTTTAATAATTAAATTTCAGATCCTTAACTAGATATATCATTTTAAAAATTATCTTCATTTTTTGTAATCCAGGTTAAAATTTCTCTATTATTTTTTAATGATGATGGTCAAGCTTGATTTTTGAGAAATAAAATAATATTTCTTAATTTATTCAAAAATATGGCTTCGAAAACCCTGTATGGTTTATCTATTACTCTTTACCCAATTGTAATATATTATTTGTATATTATAATTATTTATAAATTATTATCAATATATTATAACTATCTATAAATTATTATCGATAGATATATTTATTATCTATATATATATTTTAAGTTACACTAACTACCCAATTTCAATATAAAATATACATTTCAAACTTGAAGATATATTTACATCAGACACAAACTTTTTCAACAAATGTTCTGTACATGCATTTTTCTAAATTGTAATAATAAAACTGAGATTTTTAACTCAATAAATTATTTTGAAAATTATCTTTAATTTGTTTTGTTTTGAAAATTGCCTTCAATTAATCTGGATATTTTTTGTTCAAATTTAGAATTTTATAATAAATTAAAAATAAGGAAAAAACATCTTAATGAGGTAAAAAACAATTCATAGAACAATTTCAGAGAAAATTTTAAGCCACACAATATATTTTTAAAAATTTTTTTTCCATTAATCGAAGAATATTTTTCATCCAATCCTATCCCAATTCTTCGAATACTTTTAATGACTAATTAACGTTTAGTTTTTCAATACCTAAAACCATATATTGGAAAATTCTGCACTTATAATATTTTTTCTATTTTCCCATTTTATAGACCATATTGCTTTCCATCTTTGAAGGCAAAAAAAGAGGAAAAAAAATTCCAATAATTAAAGTCGACTACTTCGAAAGTCTTAAGTAAATCTAAAGCAAAATAAATGTACCCTCATCTATCAGAAGCGATCGGTAGAATTCCCTTTGCACCATCCCCTAAGCACCGAAACTACTTCTCGAAATACACCCACTAAGTGATAAAAATCTCAGTTCCGGAATCCAAAACATACTGAAATAACCCCCTTCCCTTCTAAACACGTGATAACTTATATCTGTGAACAGCTAATAATTGGCAGAATCATATTCCCACCTTCTTTACCTTGTTATTAATTACCTTATCTTTGATTAATGGGCAACTCAAACAAAGTACATTTCAAGTTAAGTCGAAAGTCAACCCTCAGAGGATGGAGGGGTAGTTCAGACGATATATTTGCCGAGGCAAGTGCCTTAATTTTCGTTTGCTCTGAGCCAAACTTTATGCCACAATCAATTTGGTCACATGAGAGATATGAGCACAGTTGGACTTGGACTGCACTCATGCCTATTTATTAACACTGAGTGTGAAGCTGTGCAGTAGGAATTAAATGAGGCATTCAGCTGGTGATATTTATTCGAGCATTAATTATTTTCGATAAAATGACGCCTCTCTAGAACATTTTCATTAAGATTTTACTGCTTACTCAGTTTCAAAATTTATATCTGGCTGCAGTGCTGGTCTTGTTGACAGCAGCCATGCGATAGTTTTATTTATATTTGTGATGATTAATTAATTAAACTAATTAGAGATAGAGCATAGAATTTTCTCCAAGACCGTTCCTGTGAAATGCAGCTGCACACACGGAATAAATATAAATCATTGTTTAAGCAGCTGTAAACATTGTTGAGTTTGTTTATTTTATGGTGAGGCAAGAAGTGTTTTTTTTTTTTTATAAATGCAAATTTCTATATTCCTGATGAAAGTTTTATTATTTAGATACAAAGTTGTTTCTAGAGTTAGAATGAAATAAAATAAAATTTCAGAAAACTTCAGTTCGAAAGAATGTTTTGTTTGTCTCCAGTCGCTGTTAAAAAATGAAATATAATTTTTGTGTTTTTAACATTAAGAATTTCATACTTAGGAACCTGATTAATTTTAGTTACATTTTCATTAGCAATTTCTAAGAAATAATTAAAGATTTTAATAATTATCTTTTTTTTTAATTATGATTAAAACATTGTGGTTCTTTTGAAAGTTGTATGAAGAATATATTTATAAATAGTCTCTTTGTAAGTTTGATTTTATTTCTTTTATTTAATTACAATTCATTGGAAATATTTTAATTAACAAATTTTATTTTTAATTCAAATAACTAAATTTTCCTTTTCATTAAATTTTATGTAAAAGAGTCTGTATAATTTTTCCTTATTTTTATAAACCTAATACATAATTAAATATAGCTAATATTTAATATAAAAGTAATGCTTTTGAATTAAATCCATTAGAATTTGTTGCTTAAATTTCAAATTATGCATGGCCAAATGTAAAGAAAACAAAAGTAAAGATTGAGTAATACCATTCAATAAAAAGAATTGTAAATTAATTATGTGAACATTTTATTTCTATTTGATAATTTTTTTCAAATGACAAGTATTTTGTTCAAGTTACATAAAGTTGCATTGAATGAAATTAAAAATTAATCATTTAGTATATTAGTAATCAGTAGTATCATTTAGTATATTATTTTTTTTATACGAAATAGTTACAAAATAATTTATTTAAATCAAAAATTAAGCTTTTTTTTTTTTAAAACTTATCAAACTAGAAATTCAAACAGTGTTTTCATAATTTTTAGCATTAAATTATGATCATTTGTATCACTTAACTAAAAGAAAAATGATAAAACACCTTTTTTTCCAGTCTACGATTCTCTGAATTTCAATTCAAATGAAGATTCATTGTACGACATGACGAATATTTTTTTCCATTCTAGAATTTCCTCCAGTTCTACCTTTAAATTCAGGTTTAAAATAATATTTCATGAAATATACCACACTCTATATACATCAAATCACGATTCGAAATCCTCCATGGAGAACCACCTTAAAAGGAATCCACATCCCTGTGAAACAACGACAGGTGCCCAGTTCTGAACAAAATCTCCATAGACAAGAAACCGGAAAACCTTTTTTGGGTAAAGCCCCCCTGATCCCACTTTATTTTTTTGCACGAGGGGGGACTTTTCTTTTTCGATAGCATTCGTCATCTCCCATGGCGAAAGGTGGAAAGTCAATAGACGTCCACCAGCTGCATTACCTATTCGATGACGTCTATTGGCATTTCTGGTGAAGTCACAGATGACGGAATCTTCCGATATGGGCTGTTATTGTCTTAATCCAATTTCTTGAGTGGACTCTTTGTCTCTGGTAGTCGAGAAGGGTCGTCCCAGAGGGAAGACGGTTAATAGGATTAATGGACAGGAAAATGGTATGTTAAAGAACGTGGTATGAGTGATAAAATATGATGATGAGCAATAAAAGTCGTGTAGAAGGTTTTTGTTGACAAAGTACTATATTTTAAACATATTTGATTATAATAATTATATTTTCCTAAATGAATTACCATTACTATTTTAAGTTATACTCAAAAAATTAAGATTTAAGTTAAAAAAAAAGAGAAAATCTTTAATCATTAGCAAAATTTCGACATTCGTGTACAGAAATATTTGAGTTGTGATACTTTTGGCAGAGTTTGTTATAAACACTGCTTTCAAAAGCGAAGAAGCGTTACTGCTATCGGGGATAGAATATGTACAGCATCTGTCATTGATAGTTTATCACATAGGTGTTTAGTTACATAAAGTTTCGAGCATGGTCTTTTAAAAAGAAGAAAGCTCACCATTGTAAGCATAATTGATTATAATTAATAACATTATAGGAATTACAATTTTTTTCTTAAATGAATTTCTATTTTAAATCATACTCAAAAAATTAAGTTAAAAAAAAAAAGGTCTTTAGCAAAATTACCAAATTCATGTATCCAGTGTTGTCGTACCGAAAGGATGGACTGTGCTGCATTGGCAGAGGGTGTTATAAACACTGGTTTCAAAACCGAAACCCTTGTTGGTTATTGTTGACAAAAGATGTACAGCAACTGTCATTGATAGTGTATCACATAGGAAATTAATCACATAAACTTTCAAAAGTGGTCGGAAACGGCGATATCATATCCATTAATGGGTTCTTTTTGAAATATTTCACGGATGGAGAGTTCCCATGCTAAATAATCAACTTCAAAAACAAAGATTTGCATTCAAAACATTAAACATCTACTATAATTTATCCTTTCTCTTTCATAATTATTTCAATTTATGAAATGATACAAATTCTGTTCTATTTGCATTATTGTTTTACATCTTGATTTCATGATTCACTTAAGTACGGAAATTGTTAATTAACATTTGTTGTACACCTTCATTGTATATTACATTTAAGAAGAAGCATATAATTTATTTAAATAAAGATATAAATCATGTCTGTTTCATTCAAATATTCTTAGTTATTGAGACATGAATATAGTGTCTTCCTAGAAAGACAAAAACTAATTCTTTGTTTAGAATTTAAAAATTGTTCTAGAATTTAAGTCTGTACTGTAACGTCCCGGGCTATACTGGACCTATAACGGTTTCAAGAACTTTATCAATTTCAGGATCTTGGGAAAATTTTAATTCTTATTTACAAGCATTATATATATATATATAATTTTCATTTGACACACCCATATATATATATATATATATATATATGGGTGTGTGAAATGAAAATTAAAGATTTAAATTAGTCGTCAAACTAATATGTCAAGAAGGGGGTCAGCTTCCGTAACTTTTATTGAGTAGACATTTCTCAGTTCTTGGTCGACCACCAATTATGATAGATGATAGTCCATATTCCATCTGTAATTGGGTCGGCCTGTAGATCGTACAGACAATCGCCAATTCCATGCATCTCATTATACATAAATTTCCATTAGTGCAAAACACAAATTGCATGTAATGTAACTATGCTGTCAAATTTGAGTGATAATTTTTCTTTTTTTCTAATGAATATACATTTTTCTGGGAATGAAATGCCGAAATTTGGATATTTGTATTCGTTTTCAAAATACTAAAAGGATCCAGGATATCATCAAAAATAAAAGAAAAAAAAAGTGAACACAGTCTAGATCTGAAATGGGTAGTTTTTATTTAGAAAGTACACATTAGTTCTTTTTAGCATAAAAATTTGAACATTGAGTTTTTTTTTCTCATCTCTATCCTCAATCCCTATTATAGACCGTGTATCTCCTTCCGAGCAAAGTATAGGGGTTGAAATGGGTGCACCGATCACTGTCTCCGAAATGCTACCGTAGTTCTTGTTAAACATGCGCTTTCTTTTTTTGTTTCGTTTCAGCTTTGGGTTTATTTACTTTTTTTGAGACAGAAAACTTCATAGCTATGCACGTACGCGGAGGCAACCACCTGCTTCTTGCTTCACGTGATTACATTGCTTTGCCTCGTATCACGTGATTAAATGCTTGATCGAAGGGCCCGTCATTTATTTTGTTCGTTTGTTTCCCAATTTCTTCTCCATCTAGGGTTTCTTTTTTTTTCTTACCCTCTACTTAGTTCTTTTCTTCATGCACCGTAGAGTAAATTTGTCTTTTTGTTTAGCGTGTAGTAAAGAAAGAGTAGAAAAAAACGAAGACAAGAATTCGAAGAACTTCCCACAGTCTCTCCCTGATTTTTTTTAGTATTTTTTTTTAGTCTTTTGCAAATGGCAATGAAATTAAATGCATGACTTTCTTTTTTTCTTCTGTGTGTGTGTTTCGTTCGTTCTATTATTCAGAGTGCGTAGGCAATGGCGGGAAACACGTAAAACATGCCTGATTAAATATCGTTTGGCTGTGTTAACCACTGCGATGAGTGTTTCCTGGTAATTTAGATGTCTCATCAGGGTAATGTGGAAATGTATTTTTTTCTGTCACTGGGGAATGCAAATAGAACGTTACCGGTCGCAGTATTTGAAGAGGGACTTAAAAAAATTCTAACCATATATTTTTTTAACAAACTAAAGAGAAAATAGTCCTACGTTTGATATAAAAATAAGATTTAAAGAGTAATAAAAAAATTAACAAATAAATCCAAGCAAATAGTGATTAGTGTCAATATTGATACGTTTCCTGGTAAGCATGCTTGTGACTTCAATTCAAATATATTTCTTGTAAGTACACAATAATATTAATTATGTTTAACATTAATTAATTAATATTAATTTTATTGCAACAACATTAATATTAATTATGTTTAAAATACAGCAAGCTTTATTCAGATAATTGATTATCAACAAATGTAATTATTTAGTATAGAGTTATTGATAAATCACTATTTTTTACAAATAATCTAAGAAAACATTAGTTATGATGAAAATGTATGCAAAACTTTTTTTATTGCAACACTTTTATATCCTTTTATTACCAATTCACGAATAGCTTTGGTGATTGTCATTTGATATGCATAGATCACAGCTCGCATCACCATGTGTTGATTTTTTAATTAAGAACCCAATTGATCATATATAAAACATTTCAGATTTTGATGGCAGATAAAAACAAGAAACATAATCAGAGTTAGTTTTATAAAAATAAATGTTTAACTGTTAGAAAAATAATTTAATTGAAATATATTTTATTGCTGATTATAATATTAATCTTTTGCTAGTAACATTACCTTTAGGATCCATATCTAGGTGATATTTGTATCTCAACTATATTTAAATATTTTTTTTTGTTTTGATCTGCCATCAAAATTTGAAAATGTTTATGTATATTCACTCAGATTCCTTAGTTAAAAAACACATGATGAATCGAGCTGGGGTCTATGAATTCCTAAACTACAACCACCAATGATGTGGACTGCATATGCTCAGGTTATAAAAAAAATATATTTGTAATTGCAAAGAAAGGTTTGATTACATTTTCATCAGAAATGATGTTTATTATAATTCTAGAAAAACATGGTGATTTATCAGATAATCGATAGTAATATCAATAATATTTCTATACTAAATAAATACATTTGTTGACAATAATTTATCTGAATAATGCTTGCTATGTTTTTAAACATAATAAATATCCATGTTTGTTATGCATGTTTTATCATTGTGTATTTACAAGAAATATATTTGAATTGAAGTCACAGGCATGTTTACCAGTAAAAGCATCAATATTGACACTTATCTCACTTAATTTTTGTTTATTACTCTATAAATTCTATTTTTTATATCAAACGTAGAACTATTTTCACTTTAGTTTGTAAGAAAAAAATATACTGCTTTGATTTTTTTAGTCCTTCTTCAAATACTGCGACCGGTAACATTCTATTTGCATTCCCTAAAGACAGAAAAAGATACATGTCCACATTACCAAGATGACACATCTAAATTACCAGGAAACACTCATCGCTAGGGTTAACACATCCAAGCGATATTTAATCAGGCACGCTTTACGTGTTTCCCGCCATTGGCTAGGCACTCTGAATACTAGAACGAACGACACACATACACACAAAAAAAAAAAGTACTCGCCATGCATTTAATTTCATTCCATTTGCAAAAGACAAAAATATTCGAAAAAAATCAGGGAGAGACTGGAGAAAGTTCTTCGAGTTCTAGTCTTCTTTTTTGCTACTTCTTTACTACACTCTAAACAAAAAGGCAAATTTACTCTAGAGTGGATAAAAAGAACGAAAGTAGAGAAAAGAAAAAAAAAAGAAGCACTCGATGGAGAAGAAATTGGGGAATAAACGAACAAAATAAATTGCAGGCCCTTCGATCTAGCATTTAATCACGTGATACGAGGCAAACAGAGGGATGGAATGTAATCACGTGAAGCAAGAAGCAGGTGGCTGCCTCCGTGTACGCGCATAGCTGTGAAGTTTTCTGTCTGAAAAAGTAAATAAACCCAAAGCGGGAACTAAACAAAAGAAAGCACATGTTTACCGAGAACTACGGTAGCATTTCAGAGACAGTGATTGGCGCACCCATTTCAACCCCTGTACTTTGCTCCGAAGGAGACCCACGGCCTATAATTCGAAATTGAGGCGAGGAAAAAATAGAATGTTAAATTTGTATACTAAAAGCTCTAATGTGTAAATAAAAACGACCCATTTCAGATCGAGATTGTGTTCTAATATTTTTTATTTTTTATAATATTCTGGATCACTTTTAGATATTTTGAAAACTAATACAAATATTCGAATTGATATTGTAGCATTTTTTTCTACAGAGAAGAGTTTTGGCATTTCATTCTCAGGAGAGAGTACTGTATATTCTTTAACAAGTACGTAGTAACAACCCATCACTCTCATTTGACAGCAGATAATCAATATTGTGAATAGTTATATAGTTATAGTACATACAATTAGTGTTTTGTACTAATGCGTATAACCTGCCACTCAAATTAGATAGCAGATATTCAGTATTATGTATAATGAGACTTCACTAAATTAGCGATTGTCTGTGCGAACTTCATAGGTCGAAACAATTACAGATGGAATATGGACTATACCATGAATTATAACATCGTGATTGATGATAGACCATGATCTGAGAAATATCTACCTCCAAGGAGAAGTCAGTGAAGCTGACTCCTGCTTCCAAAGAGAGCTCTTTATGGCTTCGTGTATCACGTCTTGCGTTAATTAGGGTTTGTCGCAGACCACGCACCTTAAATTTGTCGTAGACTGGAGAACTCTGAAAATCTCCGTCCTTGAAGTGAACTGCAATTGTAAATCAAATATAAGTCTGTAATTTTTTTTTTAAATAATAAACTGTATTAACCCCGAGTTTGTATATATATATATATATATATATATATATATATAGAATACACATAATATAATAATAATATTTTTTACATATAATTTTTATTTACAAGCATTTATATATATATTTATATGTTTGTAAATAAAAAATTAAAGTGTTCACATGGACCTGAATGTGGTCCTCTTCTTTGAAGCCGTTATAGGTCTAGTATAGGACGAAACGTCACAATAGAGGCTTAAACTCTAAAACAGTTCTTAAATTATAAACACAGAAATATTTTTTGTCTTTCTAGGAATATATTATATTTACGTCTCAATAACTAAGAAGTTTTATGTGGAACAAACATGATTTAATTTTTATTTAAAAAAATTAAATAAATTTAAGATGTATTTGGTTTAGAGGAAACGAAAAATATTAGCATTGAACGGAAAATCAAAGCTCTGATATTTTTTTTTACATATTCTAAACATTAACGAATATATTTAATGAATTGATTATTTCAGATTAAAAATGTAAATAAACGTAAAAACAATATGTGATTTAAATTAGAACGCTTACTTAGAATAAAAAGTTTCATGCACAAAATTATTATTTTCAGGATTAAAAAAATAAGTAATAATACTTAATAAAAAATAAAAAATTAATTAATTAATTAAAATTAATTCTCCAAAATTAATCTCATTTTTATGATTGATTAATAATATTATAATGAAAACATTTATAGCATGGGAATTTATCTTAAAAAATAAGTGATATATATATATATATATTTAGCATATAGCTGTTTTCACAACAATAATTTGTTTCCCTACATGTAAGAATAGGAAGAAAATTATAAGAATTGCTTTTTCTAATAATTTTTCCTTTACTAACTTATTAACTATTTTACTAACTTATATTGCAAAGAATAATTTATTATATTCTGTTCTGATGGATCTTAATTATACATTTACAATGTCATTTAAATTTAAGAATAACTTTTCTTAAAATCTTTTAAATTTTAGTTGCAAGTGGAACTTTTGACCACTAAGTATGGCATAATTTTTTTATATTGTGGAACTACATTATAGACAGCTGGTTCTTAAAAGTCTTAGAATATGGTCATTAAATATTTGATAACTAAAAAAAATATTGCGTTATTGTGACACAAACTTAGTTTTACTACTCGAAGATATATTAGCTCAAATTTATTATATATATCATACTTTAAAGTATATAAATCAAATGGCTCTGACATTTTCATCGCTTAAGAACAAAAAAATCATGGTTTCGTTACAAATTTTTGCTTTACTTGACATTGCTTGTAATCAAAACAGAGAAGTACCAGATATCTGGAACATGTAATAACCGGTACATTTTAACTTCTGCCTAGAAAGATCTTTTTGATATCAATTTCAACATCAATGTTCATGAAAAGTTTCTTTTATATAATAAAAATATACATATATTGCAGAAATGCAGTACTGTTGTGATATTATGCAGTTTATAATAAATATGCTTGATGTGACACTTTATGCTATTTGTAATAAATATATTTGCTGTGACTTTATGTAGTTTGTAATACCTATAACAATGGTAACTTCGGTTGTTTTGTAACTATTGCTATTTGTATAACTATGATTGTTGTGATTTTAGGTAGTTTGTAATAACTATATTTTGTACATTTTGTGCAGTTTGTAGTAACTATGTTTGCTGTGATTTTATGTACTTTTAATGACTATATTTGTTGTGATTTATGTACTTTTTAATAACTATATTTGCTGTGACTTTTTGTAGTTTGTAATAACTATGTTTATTGTGACTTTATGCAGTTTGTAATATTTTTGCATTATGCGAACTATTTTTTTAAAGTTATAAAATGATTGAAATATTTCTTTCATATGTGGAAAGTAACCATAAATCTACCTACGCTGAAAATGAAATACATACGTAATTTTTCTTTTTAGGAAGATTATCCCACAATGAATTATAATGTAAAGTATTTTCTTTATGTTTAAGTGTTGGAGAATGTAACGATCAAATTTTCTACAAAATTATTTTATTGAGTCTATGATATTCATCCTGATAGCAAACATACTGAGTAAGTACGTTTTTAGTATGAAATTTCTTATTTTTTTCGATTATATAAATTTTAAAAGTTTTATTTTTAAAAAAATCATTTTATTTAAGTTAATTATTTAACATTTCAATTTTAGTGTAGAATTATAATTATAACACCATATAATTGTCGATATTCCACTAATTCTCATTCCTTTTTTTCTAAAAATATTTAAATTACAAAATAAATTATTGAACTAATTTACGTTATAATGACTTTCTATCTAAAGGTTTTAAGGTATTAATAAATGCTGAATTTAACTCTATACATCTTAAACAAGGAACGTATGAAAATAAGAGTTACAAGCATCTGATGAATATTTTAAAATTCCCTCAGTTTAATTTGACTTCAGTTCAAATAATGGCCATGGCATGGATGTTTGCTAGTGGTTCGAAATCCACTTTAAGCTGTAGGTCCTGGTCTAATTAGTGCAAAAATAACCGTAGAATGACAAATCAAACTCTCACCTATCTTACACTTATCAATAATTTGAGGAAAACTAAAATACCTCAATCAGTATTTTTTACCCACTGATGTCAATAAAATCTAAACTTTCTCTCACCAATTTAAAAACTCATCTATATGTATTACACACATCTCATTAAGCTGTAGTTCCAAGTCTAAATAGCCTAAAATGCATTAAAAGGACAGTAGAGCGACAAACCAAAACAAACCAAACCTAAAATTACTTTATAGTTTGCCTCCATGTGGAAAAAATAAACTGAATTTTTTTTAGTCTATTAAACCCAAGTTACTGAAAATTATTTTATATATTGAATATATCTTATTCTTATATAAATGCCAACATTTACGAGAATTATAAAGTTCGAAAGAAGTTCAAACAGCTGAATTCTCTTTTTCCATGCACTTTCTCAGACATCGTGATTACAGCTCATTGCAAGAAATCTGTAGCAGAAAACAAGTAATTAAGGAACAACAAACATCTTTTTTTTTTGCTCAACGCACACTGGCAAATATCATTTGTCACTGAACAAGTGGGGAAAAACAAATTCGTGTTTTCCTCTGGGACTCAGGAGTTAACGACTTTACAAACAAGTTTTCATTTTATTAAGCATGCACCTCTTATGTACATAATCTTTAAAAGTAATTCATAATTCATGACTGAAAAATATAATTTTTAAAAGCATGTTATTTTAACAAAAGTATTGTGTCTTGAAGTTTTTAGAGAAAAACTTTTAAAAGATACAAAGACAGTTTTCTTGGTCATTAAAAAAAAAAAAAAAGATAATTTTTTTTAACAAGAAGTGACTGTGATAGCATACTCTACCACCCATAAAATAAGAGAAATATATTTCGAATATATTTAAATATGTATTATATATAATTCTAATTTTTTAAATATATTATCATTGAAAAATAATCAGTGTTTGTTTAATATTTTTATACTAATGATGATCATTTAATGAAAATTAGGAATTTATAAAAAAATGTTAATTTTTTTTTAAAGTTATCTAAACTGAGTCTGATGTTCAAATTAATACACTCGTCTGATAAGTCATTTAACGTGAATCTTGGTGAATTGTAGAATATCAAAGATTCATTTGGAATGAGCACTGCAATCAATGTTTGCAGATGCAAGCAAATTTAATTGGTGATTGTGATAGTTTCATCAACAGTCATTACAGGATGCTTTCTAATTTTTACCCTCAAAACACGATCATTTCAGTAATGCCAGAAGGCAATAGAAGCATCCCAACCTCTCAGAGCCAGAATTGTTTATAATCCGGTACACTAAGTTAAGTTAAGTTAATCTATACTGAGTCTGATGTTCAAATTAATACACACTAATATGAATGTCATTTAACGTGAATCTTAGTCAAGTGTAGAAAATAAAGTGTCAGTCAATTTAGGAATGAGCACTAAAGTCGTTGTTTTTAGTTGCAAGCAAATTTAACTGGGATTGTGATCGTCTCATCAATAGTCATTAGAGGATGTTTTTTCGATATTTAAGTCCCCAAACACAGCCATTTCAGTAATGGCAGAAATGGGCGGAAGCACCCTAACCTGTCAATAGGTTGGGTGTGGGAGTTGTTTATATTATGGTACACTATAGATAATTATTGTGGTACACTATTTATAATGGATGTTTATAAGGAGATGGACTAAGTTAATTAATTTATACTGAATCTGATGTTCAAATTAATACACACTAGTCTGATTCGTCATTTAACGTGAATCTTGAAGCAGGCATATTCAATTGCGATTGTGATCGTCTCATCAACAATCAATAGAGGATGTTTTCTTATATTTACTGCCACAAACAAGATCATTTCAGTAATGCCAGAAGACAACAATAGCATCCCAACCTGTCAGGGACAGTGTTTATAATGGTACACAAATCCTTTTGTATAAAAATATTTTATAGCCTTAATTTATCTTCTTTTACATCCAATCAATAATGTGAGTGTATGGTGATTAACAAAAATATTTATTTTATGATCTATAACATGCATCTTTTGTTAGCATAGTAATTATAAAAATATCTTAAATTGAATAATAAGTAATTTTTAAACAGTACACCCTCGTTAAATTATACATCACCCACCTTGTAAAATTACTGCATTCTTGTCAAAAATGTTGAAAAAAACAGCCTTTAATGGTTTAATCTCTTTTAAAATGCCCTTTTGGCCATAAGAAGAAAGAAATGGGAAGGGGGGAAGATAATGCTTCTGTGCATTAAAGCAACGGCTGTCCCTTAAAACTTAAATCACTTACCATCTGGAGTGAGTTCTTCATGTCCTTATTTCTTAACAGTTAACTTGCCCTTAAAACGTTTTTGATCGACCGTTCTTGTCTGTTTATTTTTTTTTTTGAAGCAGAAACTTTTAAAGCTTCATTTATTTATTTATATATTTTTTATTTTTTGCAAGAACTACTACGGAGACATTTACTAAGAATCTTGAGAAAAAAAAAAATAAATTATGTTGAAACATGAAGTGATGAAAAAAAATTAGGTCGTTTGTAATCGGTGCAGACCAAGAATTGAAAAAAAAAATGCATGTTGGTAATTGTCCAGAAATGACAGTTATCTGAAATCATTCAATGTCTGACAAATCAAATGAATGAATAAATTTTCTGTGATTTTTAAAGTGATTGCTACATTTGTTAACGATTGTTTAGAGACGAAAATCGATAAATGTTTTCCTCGGAACTTTTAAATAAATAATGAATCTTTTAAACTCTTCTTTCACTTTGACAAAAATTAAAAAAATCCTATTGATTTCATTATGTTGATTAATATATCACAAATCAATTTGAAAATTAAATGGTTTATATGAATGATAGCAATTGTTTTAAATCTTACATTATCATTTGAATTAGTTTTATCATATATTAAACATTGAAAAATACATTTTAATTAAAAGCCATCTATCAAATATAGATGTCTCGGTCTATATTATAGATCTATGACGGCTTCAAGAAGAGGGACACTTTCAAGCTCATGGGAATAAACACATACATACATACATACAACATAAATCTTTCTTTCTATATGCATACTTTCAAAGCGTTCCTGTTAAAATAACTTGAAAGAATAGAGTTCAGCTAGAACAACAGTAGTAATATTTCATACGAATATTAACTTGTATATTAAGTAACGTGAAAATGTTATATTAATTGGTTTCTCAACAGGACTGAGATTATCTTATTTTTATATCTTTAGTAACGCTTATAATATCTGCAGTGATTTTATCCCATTTATTCAACTTTCTGAGAATGAAAAAAAAAGATTGTTTAATTTGGCTGGCAAAATGTCTTGGAGTTAGTGCAATTTTTAACAATCCTTGCTAAAATAATACGAATGAATAATATTCAGCTAGCATAATAGTAGTAATATTTTGTATGGAATATTATTAACTTGTTTATACTAAGCAGTTTTATCGAAATATACTAACTAACACTAATTAACTAAGTATACTATGTATATTAATAGTTAATACTAAGTATACGTTGATACTAAGTAGCTTGAAAATGATGTTTTTCTAATTGGTTTCCAACAGGACTGAGATTATTTTATTTATATCTTCAGTAACGCTTATCATATATGCAGTGATTTTATCCCATTTATTCAACTTTTTTGTAAAAAAAAAAAAAAAAAAAAAAAAAAGTTACAAAGAATGTTTAATTTGGCTGGCAATGCCTTGGGGTTACTGCAATTCAAACCTACGTATTTCATGAAGTGAACAAAATGTCTTCATTTCGTTTCACTAATGATGAAAGCAGGGGGAAAAAAAAAAATTTTTAATGTTAAGTAGTTAATTTTTTTTCCCAACTGTAGTTTTTATCTGCCTTATTCTACTGCTATAAAGGTTAATTTTTTTAATTGCTTGTGTCTTAAAAATTAGTCGATGCAATCTTCCAAATTAAACTAATTTCTTTTTCATAACAAATTTAACAGTCAAATAATACAAGACGAAAATATTTTTTAATCCATTTACACTTTTAATTTTACCTCGACTTTAAAGCGATTGTAAATTCTTTTTTTCTGTTTTTTTTTTTTTTTTTTTTTAAGAAATTTTTTTTTTTTGTTTGGAACTTTGTAATTTTTCTTGTAAGTATATTGTTTGTTTTCTTTGAGAGATTTGAAAAAAAAAAAAATCTGCCCCCTGACAGTAAGTTTAATTTATTTAATTGCTTTTTTATTTGCAAACATAAACAAATAATTCTTTTTTTTTTTAATTTAACAATGTATAAGCATACAGATACATACGAGTAGTTGATCGAGTTTAAATGGAATGGTCTTTTAAATTATAAAATATATTGTTTGTAAAAAAATCTCTATTCTTTTGTGGCAACATTCCGGGTTAAAAGTTTCTATTACTTTGTTAATGATGATTGTTAAGCTTTATTTTTAAGAAATGAAATAATTTTTAGTCATTTATTAAAAAAATATGGCTTCGAACCCATGCATGATTTTTCTATTAGCCTTTACATTATTGTAATATATTATTATTATTTTGTTAATGATGATGATTCAAGATATTATTTTTGAAAATATAATTTGTGTAATCAATTTAAAAACTTCCTATTATTTTGTTAATATTGTAAGTTTGCTCTATAAATTAAAATATCTGTTTAATAATTTATTCAAAATTTTAAGTTATACTAATGACACACTTTTCAATAGTAAAATTTCTTTAATTTTGTTAAAGCGAGGATTAAGATCAGATCACGAACTTTTTCAACAAACGTTCAGAATATACGTATTTCTAAATTTTAATGATTAAAGCTAAGTTCTTTACCTCAATATATTATTTTGAAAATGACTTTAATTTGTATAATATTGTATAATTTTGTTCAAAAATTATAATTTTATACCATATTAAAAAAAAAAAAAAAGTTAATAAGGTAAAAATAGAGAAACATTTCAGAGAAAATTTTAAACCACAATTAAGTTTTTTTTTTCTTTTTAATCTCAGAATATTTTTCATCCTATTTCAACACAATTCTTCGAATAAATTTAGTAACAAGTTAACATTTAATTTCTCCTTAAAAAACCAGTATATAAGAAATATTCTGCACTAATCATATACTTTCACTTTTGTCATTATATAGGCCATAATGCTTACCATCTTAGAAAGCAAAAAAGGGAAATAAAAAATCAGGTAAAAAAGGAAAAAAGTCCAATAATTAAAGACGAACTAGTTCGAAACTCTTAAGTAAATCTAAAGCAATATAAATGTACCGCCATCTATCAGAAGCGATCGGTAGAATTCCTCTGCAACTTCCCCTAAGCACCGAAACTACTTTCTCGAAATACACCCACTAAGTGATAAAAATCTCAGTTACGAATCCAAAACGTACTGAAATAAAATTCCCCCTTCTAAACACGCGATAACTTATATCTGTGAACAGCTAATAATTGGCAGAATCTTATCCCCACCTTATTTACCTTGTAATTGCCTTATCTTTGATTAATGGGGAACTCAAACAAAGTACATTTCAAGTTAAGTCGAAAGTCAACCCTCAGAGGATGAAAAAGGGTGGTGCAGACGATATATTTGCCGAGGCAAGTGCCTTAATTTTCGTTTGCTCTGAGCCAAACTTTATGCCACAATCAATTTGGTCACATGGGAGATATGAGCACAGTTGGACTTGGACTGCACTCATGCCTATTTATTAACACTGAGTGTGAGGCTTTGCAGTAGAACTAAATGAGGCATTCAGCTGGTGATATTTATTCGAGCATTAATTATTTTCGATAAAATGGCGTCTCTCTCTAGAACATTTCCATAAAGATTTCACTGCTTACCCCCTTTCAAAATTTATATCTGGCTGCAATGCTGGTCTTGTTGACAGCAGCCAGCGATAGTTTTATTTATATTTGTGATGACTAATTAATTAAACTAATTAGAGATAGAGCATGGAAGTTTCTCCAAGACCGTTCCTGTGAAATGCAGCTACACACGGAATAAAAATAAATCATTGTTTAAACAGCTGCAAACATTGTTGGGGTTGTTTATTTTATGGTGAGGCGAGAAGTGTTTTTTTTTTTTTTATAAATGCAAATTTCTATATTCTGATGAAAGTTTTATTATTTAAATACAAAGTTTGCTTTCAGAGTTAGAATAAAATAAAATAAAGTTTCAGAAAACTGCACTTCGAAAAGAATGTTTTGTCTGTTTCCAGTCGCTGTAGTAAAAAAAATACATTTTTTGTTTTTAAGATTAACTTGGATTCATACTTGGGAAACTCATTAATTTTTGTTACATGTTCATTAGCGATTTCTAAGAAATAATCAATGATTTTAATAATTATCTTTTTTCATTATGATTAAAACATTCTGGTTCTTTTGAAAGTTTTATAAAGTATAAATATAAATAATGTCTTTGAATGTTTTATTTTATTTCTTTTACTTAATTACTATTCATTGTAAGTATTTTAATTAACAAATTTTATTGTATATTCAAATAACTAAATTTTCCTTTTCGTTAAATTTTAAGTAGAAGAATCTGAATAGTTTTTGCCTTATTTTTATAAACATATTATAGGTTTAAAAGTAATGCATTTGAAATAAATTCATTAAAGTTTGTTGATGAAATTTCAAATTATATATGACCAAATGTAAATATATATATATTAAAGTAAAGATTGCAAAAGCAATAGCATTTTATAAAAATGTTGTAAAATAATTATGTAACAATTTTCTTTTTTTTAATTTTTTTTTTCTAAACGCCAATTATTTTTTTCAAGTTACATTGTATGCTTTGAATCTAATTAAAAATTAATCATTTTTATATTAATTATATATAAACTAATATTACTAATATTAATGAATTATTACGTTTTTTTTTTATAATTTTATTACTTGTTTACGAAAGAATTAAAAACAATTTGTTAATAATAAAAGTTTTTGAAAATCTTACAAAACTGGAAATTCAAACAGACGTCTTTTCATAAATTTTAGCATTAAACTACTATCACTTGTTTCACTTAACTGAAAAAAAAAAAGAAGAAAAGTGATAAAATATCTTTTTCAAGTCTTCAATTCTCTGAATTTCAATTCAAATGAAGATTCATGGTAGGACATGATGAAATTTTCTTTCCCCTCTAGTGTTTCATCCAGTTCTACCTTTGAATTCAGGTATAAAATAATATTTCCAGGAATATATACCACACTCTATATACATCAAATCACGATTCAAAATCCTCCATGGAGAACCACCTTAAAAGGAATCCACATCCCTGTGGAACAACGACAGGTGCCCAGTTCTGAACAAAATCTCCATAGACAAGAAACCCGGAAAACCTTTTTAGGCAAAGCCCCCTGATCCCACTTTTTTTTGCAGGGGGACTTTATTATTTATTCGAGGAGGGGGACTTTTTCTTTTTCGATAGCATTCGTCATCTCCCACGGCGAAAGGTGGAAAGTCAATAGACGTCCACCAGCTGCATTACCTATTCAATGTCGTCTATTGGCATTCTGGTGAAGTCACAGATGACAGAATCTTCGATATAGGCTGTTATTGTCTTAATCCAATTTCTTGAGTGGACTCTTTGTCTCTGGTAGTCAGAGGGGTCGTCCCAGAGGGGAAGACGGTTAATAGGGATTAATGGACAGGAAAATGGTATGTTAAGGAATGGGTACGCGGATAAAATATGATGGTGTGCATGAAAGTCGTGTAGATAAAGTTTCAAATTAGTTTTGTTGACAAATTAATAATTCGAAGCATATTAGATCATAATAACATTATAGTAATTATTACATTTTCTTAAATGAATCACTACGTTAAGTTATATTCAAAAAAGGTTAAAAGTTTGTTAACAAAATTGCCAAATTCATGCATCCAGTGTTTGCTTACAGAAAAGGGTGGGTTGTATTACTGTAGCGGAGTTGTAAACACTGGTTTCAAAAAGGAAAATGGTATGTTAAAGAACGTGGTATCAGGGATAAATATGATAGGGTGCAATAAAAAATCGCGTAGAAGGTTCCAAATTAGTTTGGTTGACAAGTCCCAGCGTTTTAAGCATGTTTAATTACAATAACATTATAGTGATTGTTATATTTTCTTAAATGATTTACTATTTTAAATTATACTAAAAAATAAGTTAAAAAAAAAATTTTAGTTAGCAAAAATTACCCAATTCGTATATCTAGTGGGATGATACTTTGGAGTAAAGGAAATTAAATATATTCCTAAATATATCACTATTTTAAGTTATACTAAAAAAATTAAGAATAAGTTTTAAAAGTTTTTAGTTTGTAAAATTGCAAAATTTGTGTATCCAGTGTTCGAGTACAGAAAGACGTGGACTGTGATACTTTGGTAAGGTGTATTATAAACACTGGTTTCAAAAATGAAAAATCTTGACGCCTATCGTTGTCAGAATATATTTAACATAATTTTCGAAAGTGAAGATAATATATAATAATAATAATTAGCAAATAAATACATAAATTTTCAAAGTGGTCTTTCAAAACCATGAAAGACATTAACTACGATATTATATCCGTTAATGGGTTCTCTATGAAACATTTCATGGAGAATGAGCCCCCAGGTTAAATATTCAATTTCAAAAGAAAGATTGCATTTAAACCATTAAATATTTTCTATAATTTATGCTTAATCTTTTTATAAGTATTCTAATTAACGAAATGAAACCAATATTGCTCTACTCTTTATTCCATGATTCATTTTAATATGAAATTGTTAAGTAACATTTGTTGTACACCTTCACTTCATTATGTTTAAACATATAAATTACTTAAATCGTGTTTCTTTTATCCAATAACTCTTAGTTATTGAGACGTAAACATATTGTTTTCCTAGAAAGAAAAAAAAAACCCAAATATTTCTGTGTTTAGAATTTAAGAACTCTTTTAGAATTAAAGTCTCTGTTTTACAATAGGCCTATACTAGACTAGTCTAGTATAGGCCTATTGTAAAAAAATAGACTATACTAGACTAGTCTCAACCTATACTATACCTATAAAGGGATTCAAGAAGAGGGCCACCTTTAGCTTCCTGAAAACACTTTAACTTTTATTTACAAGCATTATGAATATACAGAACTCTAGGTAATACAATTCATTATTTACAAAAAAAAAAAAAAAAAAAAAAAAATTAAAGATTTAAATTTGAGTAACAATTGCAGTTCACTCCAAGATTATTTTAACATTGATTGATTATTGATTATAAGAAATTTTCAGAGTTCTTGACATTAAAATATGTGGTCTGCGGCAGATCTTAATTATCAATGGCCTCATACAAGAAACCACAAGGTGCTGCACTTTGCAAATAAGCAGAAACTTTTGGCTTATTCAGTCACATTAGAGAAAAAGGTAAAACAGCATTTCTGGTCGACTAGATGCTGAAATTTCTCTTTTGTTCTCCAAAACTCCCTTTTAAGAAAATAAAGGCAGCTTCCTTCCCTTCTCATGGGAGTAGACCTTTCTCTGTTCATGTCGATCCCCAATCACGATGGTCACCCAACTCATGGTCTAGTCCATATTCCATCGGTAATGGTTTCGACCTGTGAGGGGTCGAACATAGGATCGCTAGATTCATGAGGTCTCATTATACATGACACTAAATATTTGCCGTCAGATTCAGTGACAGTTGTTCTCATTAGTACATAACACCAATTGCATGTTATTTATTAGCAATTATTATAAACTTGTCAAAGAATATACATCCCTTCTTCTGGGAATGAAATTCCAAAACTCTTCTATCACTGCCAAAACTCTTCAACTCTTCTGCCAAACTACACTATCACTGCAAATAGGTATTTGTATTAATTTTCAAAATATCCAAAATTGATCAAGAATATCATCAAAAAAAAAAATAAGAAAATGAAAACACAATCTTGATCTGAAATGGGTCGTTTTTATTTACAAATTACACATTAGATCTTTTAACATACAAATTTAGCATTGTATTTTTTTTTTTCTCACCTCTATCCCCAATCCCTATTATAGATCATCGATATCCTTAGAGCAAAGTATAGGGGTTGAAATGGGTGCACCAATCACTGTCTCTGAAATGCTACCGTAGTTCTCGTTAAACATGTGCTTTCTTTTTTTGTTTCATTTCCGCTTTGGGTTTATTTACTTTTTGAGACAGAAAACTTCACAACTATGCATGTACACGGAGGCAACCACCTGCCTCTTGCCTTACGTGATTACATTCCTTCCTCTTTTTACTCGTATCACGTGATTAAATGATGGATCGAAGGGCCTGGCATTTATTTTGTTCGCTTGTGCACGACTTTCTTCTCCATCGAAGGTTCTTTTTTTTATCCATCCTGTACTTCGTCCTTTCCATCCATCCTAGAGTAAATTTGTCTTTTTGTTTTCGAGTGTAGTAAAGAAAGAGTAGAAAAAAAAAGAAGTTTATAACTCGAAGAACTTTCTTGAGTCTCTCGCTGATTTTTTTTTTTTTTTTTTAGTATTTTTGTCTTTTGTCTTTTGCAAATGGAAATGAAATTAAATGCATGGCGAGTTATTTTTTGTGTCTGTGTGTCGTTCGTCCTAGTATTCAAAGTGCGTAGGCAATGGCGGGAAACACGTAAAACATGCCTGATTAAATATCGCTTGGCTGTGTTAACCCTTGTGATGAGTGTTTCCTAGAAAATTTAGATGCGTCATCTGGGTAAAGTGGAAATGTATCTTTTTTATGTCACTAGGGGAACGCAAATAAATTACCGGTCGCTGCAGTATTTGAAGAGGGTTAAAAGAAAAAACTAACCAGTAGTTTTTCAAACTAAAAAGAAAATAATTCTAAGTTTGATAAAAAAATAAAATTTAAGGTGTAACCTAAAAAATTAACAAATCCAAGCTAATAGAGTTAAGAGTAAATATTGATGTTTTTCCTGGTAAACATGCGTTTGACTTAAAATGTATTTCTTGTTAGTACAAAATGATAAAACATGCATAATAAAAGTGCATATTTATTATGTTTAAAATATTGAAAGTATTATCCAGATAATTGATTATCAACAATCTATTTAGTGGTATACTGTTATGGATAGATCACCATTTTTTTTTTTCAAGAAATGTAAGAAAATATTATTTATGATTGGAATGTAAAAGCAGAATTTTCTTTCAGAATTACTACTCTTTTTTTTTAACCTTTTATACAAAACCTACTTAACCTACAATTTTAACAGTCAAATAATACCAAGATGAAAATATTTTTTTAATCCGTTTACACTTTTAGTTTTACCTCGACTTTAAAACAGCTGTAGTTCTTTTTTCTGTTTTTTTTAAGAATTTTTTTTTGTTTTTGGAACTTTATAATTTTCTTTTAGATATGACCATTTTGTTCTCTTTAAGCGTTTTGAAAAAAAATAGACCCTTCTCCCCTGACAGTAGAAGTTTAAATTTATTTAATTGGCTTTTTATTTTTTCAGCATACAAAAAATAATTATTTTTTAAATTTAAAAATGTATGAGCATGCATACACATAGTTGATTGAGATTAAATGCCATAATTTTTAAATTATAAAATATATATAATCTCTATTCTTTTGTGGCAGCAATCCAGGTTAAAATGTATCTGTTACTTTGTTAATGAGGTGGTTAAACTTAATTTCTAAAAAAATAAAATACTTTTTTATTAATTTATTCAAAAAATATGGCTTAGAAAACCATTCAGGGTTTGTCTTTATAACTCTTTTTACACTAATGACACAAATGGATAGTAACAAAATATACATTTCACACGAGAAGCGATATTTACATCAGACACGAACTTTTTCAACAAACGTTCTGGTATATATTTTTCTAAATTTTGATAATTAAAGTTGAAATGATTAATTTAATAAATTATTTTGAAAATTTTCTTCAATTTGTGTAATCCAGCTTATATTTTCTCTATTCTTTTGTTTATGATGATGGTTGAAGCTTGATTCGTTTTAATAATAAAAATACTTTTTATTAATTTAATCAAAAATATATCTTCGAAAACCCATGCATGGATTGTCTATAACTCTTTACATTACCATAACATAATATCTGTAAATTATAATTATCTATATTATTATCAACATATGTAATTACATTTGAAGTTACACTAATGACATACATTGAATAGCAAAATAAACATTTCAAACGAGAAACGATATTTACATCAGACATGAGCGTTTTTCAACAAACGTTCTGAATTTATATATTTTTTGTAAATTTTTAATATTAAAAACTGAGACCTTTAACTCAATAGATTATTTTGAAAAATTATCTCCAATTTCTGTAATATCGAGCATTGTTTTTCAACAATTATAATGATACATTAAATTATTTAAAAAAATTAATAAAGTGAAACAGTTCTTA
>BPLR01016135.1:0-127184 GCA_021605095.1 Caerostris extrusa | reverse complement strand
AAGTACAACGGAAATATTTTGAAAATACTTTATCTCGGAATAGAATTTCTAAAGCACAAAACACTTTTATTAGTTCTGTAGACATTTTTCTTTTTAATGCTTCAATTCAATCGGCTTATTGAAATAGAAAATAAAACAAACAATGGTTTTCGGATAAGTTAATAACTTCAATTCTGTTTTCCAACGTTAGAAAGAAGGGAAAATATTGACTAGACGGAAAAGTTATTTTCTTTGAACGTATTATTATTTACTGTTATTAGTAGTGAAGTATTTACTTATAAGTTGAGAACAAATTGTTTGAACACTGAAATTTAATAAAACGAATAATGTGTATATAGGTTATTCGTCAACTGTTTTGAGATAATAAAGGGATGACAGTGTCTGATGAGTTAGTGACTAGCGTTCAGCCGCTCGGTTTCGGATTCGAGTCCCGGCGGTGCCATAGATGTTTGTAGTGGTTCGGAATCCACTTTAAGCCGTAGCTCCGGTTTAAAATGATTGTTGGACGTAGGGCTGACAACCCTACCCCGTTAAAAGAGAAACATCTGGCCTTGGCCTACTATGGGGCTGTTGCGCCAATGATGCTGATGAAAGGGATGATAGTACATGTCTATACAACAATATTTTACAGTAGTATCTAGCGTAGCATTCCGTTCTTAACTGTTAGAAAAGCATTACGTGAGATTTCGAAGTTTGTAGTGTGCATGTTGGGCATTCAGATTGTAACCGGGTGTGGTTGGGGTTGAGATACTTAAGGTACAGGTTGGAGAACTCATAGCTTTATTGGCACAAGTACAAATACCACACACATTAAATATTTAACATTTGAAGACATATAATTTTAGATTTGTGGAGGGATTCCACTTCTAAGCCACAAAACCCAATACTCGGCCACGCACAGGGTGCGCGAAATATATTTCCTCTGGATGAGAGTCTGTAGCCAACTGATACGCAGGGGTTGCGTTTAACATATTTCCTCTCGGGGTGAGAGGCTGTAAAGTAAACGTTTCCCAACAGAAGCTCGTAGTTGAGCTACACTTCCACTCGTGTGAGAGTCTCGAGGTCTACTGATAATTTCTTAAACGTCAAAGGGGGCGTTCTTGTTAACGTGTAGGAAGAAATATGGTTGTAAAATTTCGCGACCGACACTCGAGGATCGTGCATTCAAATGCGGACACAGCTTTTAAGGTACAAAATAAATCAAATATGCCACAGTACAAAATTCTCACCTGTTGTAAGGCAGATATGTTATCGTCTTCCGCTAAGGCCATCTGGGTGATGGATATATCGCGGGAGTACCGGGACTTGTACCCGGAATGGTATCGTCGGTGTCTGTGCTCGCGCGGTTCCCTCAGCAGCTTGGAGTCGGTGGTGGAGAGCACCGACAGGGGCTGCTTCCCGCCCTCTCCCCCACCGGGGTGCCTGTAGGACACCTCCCTGCTGCTGCCCCCGTCCCCCTCCCTGGGTCTGGGGCTGGTCCCGCGGCTGCCCACCCCGGGCTCCTCCTTGAAAGGGTGGTCGCTGATGCAGAGCTTGGCGAACTCCTTGGCGCGATCCGTGTCCGGGGTGCCCTGGAAGTTGGCGGGGTCTTCTACGGGTTCGGCGCCATTGATGTGTTCCTTCCCTTCGTCTTCATCCTCGATCTCCATTTTCTGCAATAAAACCAAAAAGAGTAATATGGATGACATAAATTGGTTTTATGCATTTTGTAATTTCAATGAATTGGTTTGATGTATTTAGTAATTTCAATGAATTCGTTTGATGTATTTTGTAACTTCAATGAATTGGTTTTATGTATTTTGTAACTTCAATGAATTTGTGTGATGTATTTTATAATTTCAATGAATTGGGTTTTTATGTATTTTGTAATTTCAAAGAATTGGGTTTTATGTATTTTGTAATTTCAAAGAATTGGTTTATGCAATTTCAATAAATTGGGTTTTATGTATTTTTGTAATTTCAAATCACTGTTGGTTCAATACATTGAAGATTCCTATATTGATATTAGTGGGATCATGAAATCGCTTCCGTGTATATCAATATTTGTTTATTATTTATCTGCTCATTGTGTATTTTAAAGTCGTACCAAAGATATTTTAATGTTAAAGTGACTTGTTTTTTTTATAAATAATAAAATCTTCTTATAATTATTATATTGCATTTCTGGATGAAACGGCCATCAAGAAGAAGTACGTCATTGTTCGTCATTGTATGCAATTTGAATTTCTACCAAGAGTAGTAACGCGATGGCTGCTACCAAAAAACAGAGTCTTTGTGGCTGAAGTACCGGGGAATCTTAGAGCTCCGTGTTCACCTTCCAATGGTATGAAGATGTGAACTGTGGAATCCTCCCGCATTTCCGGACATTCTTGGCATTCCAGCTGCTATCGGATTGCTCACATCCAAAGAGGAGAAGTCAGAAAAGGGCAGATGAGCACTGACCGTGCTGGGAAAACGTCGAGCATGTATGGATAGCAAATGTTTGATTGAAGATAGAAATATTCAATTGTAAATAGTTAAGTAATAGTTAAAACCTGTAAATATAGAGCACTGGGTGCTGATGGCCGAGTGATTATCGCTCTGGTGCTCGGTGCCACAGGGTTCGAGTCCTGGCGGTACCATGAGTGTTTGACGTGGTTTGGAATACCGTAGATCACGGCCTAATATAACTGTAGAGCGTTATATGTATGGCTGACAACCCTACTCCGCAAAAAGAAAAACCCCGTCTCGAAATCTGCCAGTAGGCAGAAGGTCTCGGCCCACCATGGGGCTGTTGCGCCAATGAAGAAGAATATGGAGCACTGTAGCTATGGTTCTTTTTCTATAAAATGAACCAACATTGTTAAGGAATATGACAAAGGGTATTAATTGTCCCCAATTCGGTTTTGAATAGACGAGAACGCACGTTACATAGGACTCATGTGGCGGATGAATTTCTAGAAAGTTACGATTTTGCCGGATAGATTGGCCAGTCAAATAAATCTCCACAACTAAAACTACATATCTTATCTGAGAGTCTGCACATAGGAAATTTGCAACTCGCTTTCCACGTCCTGGAACCCTCAGGGCTTGAAAATGTGCTGGAGGAAATGATGAACCAAGTACCACTAAAGTTCATAAAGTAAATGATTTCTGGTATGCATTAGAGTTATTGAGAGTTGTATAAGTAATTATAAGAAGGAGCCATACTCTCTGTTAATAATTTTTTTATTCGATATTTTAAACTCTGTTTCGAACTTTTTTTGGCGTTGACTAGTTTTATGGAAGGTTGTGTGTGTGTCATAGCTGCGTGGCTACATATGGTTTTGTATTATGTCAACCTATATGCATAATATAATTTCGCTACAATCTATCTAGAGTTCAAATCTTTGATACGAGAAGTAAATAAATTGTCTTAATTTTTAATAAAATTTTTATTTATCTGTCAAAATTGCTGTCTGTTAGAGCTTTCATCTGTATGACATAATAGATGAAATAATTAATATAATTATATTCATTATAAATGTTGAATATAATCCTGTTGAATTATATTTTTTAACACTAACTTATTGACAATTGTAGAATAATAAACCGAAAAATTTAGGGTTCCAATTAAAATAACAGCCTAAATGTGTCCACAAAAAGTTGTCATAGTCACTACTTAAGGATGTTTCAATACAAAACACCAAATGTTAAATTTTATTACAAAATAAGCACATGGCAGGAACTTGACACGCTTGGACGAGTCAAACGTAATATCCGTTACGTTAACATAAACATGTAGGATCTCTTTCGTGATGTACCACAACTCACCTCCATCTTGTCCGCCACCTCCTCCTGCTGCTTGAGGGCGTTGTTGTTGGCGTAGTAGTTGTTGTTGTTACTCTCGATGAGGGGTCGCTGCTGGGCGTTGTTGTCCGGCTTGGCGAGGTTCTCCTTGGAGGTGTCCCTCTTCACGCCTCCCGTCTCGTTCTCGCCGTGGTCCTCGAAGCTCGCCATGATGTTGTCGTCCAGCATGTTGTCCGTGCCGTGGGTGCCCGGCGGAACGGTGCTGCACAGAAAGAGAGTTATTTTTTTAACATTTCTGTATACAGGTAATATAAAATATATGGGTGCAAAAATCAGTGAATGGGTAGGGGGAGGAATTGTTTCGTGATTATTGCAATAGCAATATTTGCCCTGTTTTCGATTTTTGTACAAAGGTAAAAAAATCAGTGAATGGGTCGTGGTGGGTTTCTTAGGCATTGTTATCCTTCATATTTGTCCTGTTTTGATTTTTGTATAGGGGTAACATGAAAAGCACCATGTAATACATCAAGTTTCGATCCAGATCTCGTAGCCGCCAGACTGTCTATTGTTACAGACTGGTAGCCTGATGTAAAATTTTTCTCCTGAGAAGAGTTTTGGCATTTCATTCCCAGCAGAGAGGAATGTATGCTATTTCGCAAACAAATAATAAACCCATCACTCAAATTTCACAGCAGACAAACTTTTATTGTGGGTAGTTATATTAATGCAACTCCTTATGCAGTTTTTGTGCTTATGAGAACAAACTTAAATCTGATAGCAGATATTCAGTGTTATTGATAATGAGGCATAGGAAGTTAGCGAATGTCGGTGCGACCTTTTACAGGTTGAAACAACCACAAATTGAATATGAACTATACTATGAGTTGTTCCATCGTGATGGGTGATAGACCGAGTTGAGAAATGTCTAATTCAATGAGAAGTGAGGGAACCTGACGGATTGTCTTAAAAGGAGATTTTTGATGAAGAAGGGAGATCATTCTACAACGAGTCGATCAAAAGTGTTTTTTTTTTTTTTCCTCTGAAGTGACTGAATAGGCCGGTGTTTCCTGCCTGTTTTCAACGTGAACCCCTTGTGGTTTCGTGAATCACGCCGTGCGATAGTTAAGGTGCACAGACCAATGCATTAGATTCGTCGTAAACTCGAGAACTCTGAAAATCTCCGTCCTTGGCGAGAACTGCACTTATGAATCAAATTATCTTTAATTTTCATTTTTTTGTAAATAGAGTTCTTTATATATGTATATAATGTTTGTAAATAAAAAGTAAAATGTTCGCAATGAACCTGAAAGTGGTCCTCTTCTTGAAGCCGTTATAAATCAAGTATAGGCCGAGACGATACACTGGCGTTTTTGAAATGTACGTAGATTCATGCAATATTAAATTTGCGTTAGTGTTGCACACTCTAGAGAATTTACTGTAAAAAAAAAACAGTCATTATTAAAAGATTTACTGCATTTTAGTTCTCCGTTCAAATCTTTTTTCCGCCATAATGTTTAAATACGGCTCTACGGTATATATATGTCTATATCTATCCATCTATATACTCTATATATTGCCACAGCAAAACCATTAAAATTTTTCTGATTCCACATAAAAGAATTGAATATTTATTGATCCTTTTTAAGTCTAGATACATCGAAGATGCTTTAAATAATGAGCTATTTTGCATTGCATAAGAAAGCTTATTCAAGTCTTGAAAAGAAATGCTTTTTGACAAACAATGCATTTCAGAGCGAGACCTTTCCGGGATAAAATTAAAAGCAAAACCATTTCTGTTCTATTTGCCAGCTGGGATGCTTTCACGATTCAAATAAGACATCGCATTCTTCCTACTGATCAATGACCACGACCGCACGTGCATGCAATTTGCGATTCAGACATGTTTATTGCCAGTAGAACGTGCCTAAAATGCCTCGGTGGAAAAAGCGATGCATTATTCTAGCATCTGTTGCCAGCAATTGCCATCGCATACTCTCCATCACACATGCTTCAATTTTTTTTTTTTTTTTTTAAAGAGAGAGAAATAGAACAAAATATCGTTCATGTATTTATATGCAAATATTCAAAAATGTTTTGTATCTTCCGATCGCTATATAAAAATTGCATTTTTTTGTAAGACTTGAAGAGAAGTATTCCCGAAAAATTTTGCGTAGGGTGAGACTAAGTTTGCAGATGTGTTCAGAAACAAGTAATAATAAAAAAAAAAATGTTAAAGTCAATTCCTACTTTTTATTCACTCTATTGCAGAAAGTCCTTTATAAATAATTTTCGTTCATTTTTAAAGTTAGAAAAAATTCTTTCTCTCTCACATACACACTTGCCATCTCTCATTAAATTATTCACATGTTTCATTTTCCATTTTGTTCCCTCCTTGACTCAGACTAGAACCCAGAATGAAAAAAGAATCTGAAAAAAATTTTTTTCCAGTGATCTACACGTTTCGCCACTGACGGTATTGATTCCTAAATTTATATCCTGCTAAATATCTTATATCCATATAAAACTAAAATTAATGAAATTTAATTAATTAATTATTATTTGAAAAAAAATTGTATTAACATCCAGTGTCATCCACTACAAGTTTAAAAAACGTATTTGAACTTGAGTGGATGAATAAAAAAGTATTTTATGAACGATTGAACATTTGAACAAGATATATATATATATATTTTAGGGGCAGAGAGTGAACTAATAGTAGGAATTGAAAAATAAATAAATAAATTGTTAATGAAAATTATTCAAAGATTGAAATTTTTAAAAATAAATCGTGAAATCCGATCGGCAAATTTCAACTCATCATGTGTGATCATTCGTGAACGGATGAATAAACTCAGGAATAGGCCAACGTTCAATAATTGAAGCTGGAATACTACAAGAGTGGCGCATAAAAACAATCTTAAAAAATAAAAAATATATAAATTATAGAATTCCAAACAATAAATTTTTGTGGGGCCTGATGGCCGCGCTCTCACACTCGATACCACTGGTTTTGGGTTCGAGTCCCAGCGGATCCATGGATGTTTGTAGTGGTTCGGAATCCACTTTAAACCGTAGATCTCGATCTAATAGGTTTGTAAAAGGTTGCGGGGGTAGTGTTACTTCGCGTCCATAGCATATCTTCAAGCTACACGTGCCCCCAGGGTAGTGCTAAGTGAGTAACGTCGGTGCAGCGCTTTTCTTAAAGCATCCAAGACTACTGTCTGCGTGTTTGCCACCTGCATTAGAACAAATATAGATATAGTCATGACAAAACCATTCACAAATATTTGGTCGTTATTTTCCGATCCAGAATAAATAAAATTGAATATTTATTGATTTTTAAAGTCTAGATACATCGAAGATGCTTTAAATAATGAGCTATTTTGCATTGCATAACAAAGCTTATTCCAAGTCTTCAGAAAGAAATGCTTTTTGACAAACAATGCATTTCGGAACGAGACCTTTCCGGGGAAAAAAAAACAACAAGCAAACAAACCATTTCTGTTCTATTTTGCCAGCTGGGATGTTTTCACGATTCAAATAAGACGTCGCATTCTTCCTACTGATCAATGACCACGACCGCACGTGCATGCAATTTGCGATTCAGACATGTTTATTATGCCAGTAAGAACGTGCCTTAACATGCCTTGGTGGAAAGAGCGATGCATTATTCTAGCATCTGTTGCCAGCAATTGCCATCGCATACTCTCCATCACACATGCTTCCCCCTTTTTTTTTAAAAGAGAGAAATAGAACAAAATATCCTTCATATATTTATATGCAAATATTCAAAAACATTTTGTATCTTCCGATCGCTATGTAAAAACTGTATTTTTTTTAAAACTTGGAGAGAAGTATTTTCAAAAATTGCGATACGGTGAGACTAAGTTTGCAGATGTGCTCAGAAAAACCAAATAAATAAATAAAAATAAAATTGGATGATTGTATATTCAAAATTGTAATCGGCTTGGCAGGTGTACAGGTTACTCATAAAATTTAGAAATTAATGTAAGAACAAAACGCATCACAGCAATCTTAAAAAATAAAAATGTTTAGAATTCCAAACGATTTTCTTTTCTTGAAAAATCTCATTTTTTCATTTTGAAATAAAATTCTCTTTGCTTTTTCAGCAGATGACCTTTTAGAAACAATTTTATGTTATTCAATTATTTAATTAATAGCTCGTGAAAGAAATTTGAATGAATATTATGTATAAAAAAAAAAAAAAAAGCTCATGAAGGAAATTTAAATAAATCAAAAGATAGCTCGTGAAAGAAATTTAAAAAAACCAATAGCTCTTGAAAGAAATTTTAAAAAATGAGCAAATAAGAAACATTGAAAATCGTCCGAGACACAAAAAACCCAGTTGCTCAAAACAATACCCATAATTTTATGGGTAAAAAAAAATATCCACAAGTGTTTTTTAACTTTAAGTAAATGCATCATATTAAATACTAACTTTTAGATAAATATACTCACTGAATAAGCAATTTGCCAATTTGAAAGACACTTCGCGATTCTATAGTTTCTCGTTTTTCACGTTTATACCACGAAACGGCTAAACTTGCCAACCACAAACACTATTTAGGTGTTACAAACACAACTACTAACAATGTTGTTTTCGTAGTGTTATTATTTAAAAACACTCCGATGAGTGAAATCTAACATCTGCCGACGAATTTTCTATATATCACTAGTATAATTGTATTTGGGACTCAAGATTTTTAAAATATAAATAATAAAAGTTTTAACAGGGTATAAATATGTAATGTGATAAACTTCTTTTTTTGTTTAAAAGTATTTAAATAACGAATAATAATAAAAGCAACCACAGTTAATTGAAAATAGCGTATAGTTTCAAAACACCTGTACATAAAACTGGCCCAAGTAAAACTGAATCTTAAAAATTGAAGTACAAGTATAAAAATACAATTCTCTGAACTTTGAAAATAAGAGTTGTTCTCAGCGGGTGTATAGATGAAATATTGTGATAATGTAGGGTTAAAAGAATAAACAATCACGATTTTAATACACCCACACGTATATATATATATATATATATATTAAACTTCCTCCTAAACGGCTGGACCGATTTTAATGAATTTTTTTGTGCGTGTTTGACAAAACATGGAAAATGTTTTTATATGCTATCCCGTTGGTTGTAAATCACCACCAGAGGGTGCTGCAGTTTATCGACTTCTATACCGTTCCACCAATCGCTATGAAAATTGGTAACAATATGTATTCGCATATGGAAAATAGGTTCGCGCTCTCCACTTTATTGCTACTTGCCATCAGAGGGTGCTGCAGCATTATTAGCATGAAAGGATATCCATGAAAATGAGTATGCACCTATATTGGAACATGGAGAATATATTCGCGATATCTAATTTTCTACAACGAATTTTTTTTTTATCAGGACAACGTATGTTGGGTTCTCCTGGTATATATATAAATATAAACTTGCATTAATACATTATTTCAGGTTATCGAAAGAACCATTTAAAAAAAAAAAGTTTTTTTATTTAAAGATAAGCTTTTCGAAGATTCAGGATTTGATGTGAACGGACTACGTATTAAAGGTCTATATAGCGAAACCCGACACCACCTCTCTCGTAGTCTCGGCGTCCAGACGGGAGAGTGCGATAGAGACGAATCGATATCGCTCCAAGTGTATCCGTTTGTCTGCGAGCAAAACACCCCGTTATCTCTGGCTGATAGTCGATAGGGTCCGCGAGAATTCATTTGACGTGCAGAAAAAAAAAACTGACTTTGGTAGGGAGCGGGGCTGAAAAGCATGACGCACACGGAGGGCTGTGATACATCGGTTTATAATTAGTTAGAGACGCCGACTCAGTAGTTCTCGTACATCTAGTATAGAAGGGGTTTGAGAGGAAGGGTCAACTCACCCAGCGAGGGGAGGTTTGGAGATAACGGCGGGCGATGTGGTGACGGTGGTGGTGGCCGAGTTGTCGGTGTAGTGCTTCTCCCAGTCGTAGGGGTCGTTCTCCTTGATGCCTCTGCGCTTCATGCAGCGCTCGAAGAGGCCGGAGAGCATGGAGTAGTCCGGACGGATGTGGTAGTCCAGGGCGTAGATGTGGTCCAGGAACTGGCGGAAGTCGGAGGGGAGGTGCTTCAGCAGCAGCCGGTGATCGTACTTCTCCTTCATCAACCCTACCTGAAAAAATTCAACGATTACGGTTAACCCCTCATGCAGCATACACAATATATTTACAAACCGCTTCGAAATTTCGGTACAGGAGTGACATTTTCAAATGCAAGGCATCTGAAGGCAAGTGGGAGATTTGATGTTATTTCCCCTACAACGTTAGATATGCAGCAGATTCAACGTTAAATAAGGTGCACGGATGGATTACTATATTCCATTAAGCCGATCGTACGTACGATCGTGCAGGTGAGGCATTTTTGAATTTTATTCATGGAAAAGGTTAAAAATTGGTAGCGTACATAAAAGTGTACTATAAATCGCGGAATAGTGTAAAGTACGATGACTAGGGTGTCACGGGTAAAGCATGCGTTGCAACCACTGCCTTTAGAAACGAAACGATACGATGGTCCTTGTTATATCGCATGCGTCTCTCATTAACTGTTGGATTGCTTGAACCACTGTTTCGTGTTCACTGCATCCTTGAAATTCTTTTCGGAAAGCTCCGCCTTACAATCTTTTTTTTTTCTCCATGTACCTAGATCTTTCTACCCCATAGAAAGAAGAGGGTGGTGTATTAGTTGACATTGTGCACACCACGAACAGCCCACTGATGGTTTTTCAGGGAGGAACAATGCCTTAGCAGGTAACCATCCCGTATTTGTAGTATGGCAGAAAACCGAGAAAACTCCCACCAAACTATGGCTATAGATGCGAGACTCTTTAACACATATTGCCAGAGTCTCCTCGTTTCTGAAAGCAATGATTTCAACGACGCCGCTGGCGGATTAGAACTCAAACCTCTTGCACGCTAGCCCCGCATGTTGCCACCATGCACTGAAATCTTCACTTGATTGGGATTGAATAGTATAATATATGAAACGCAAAGGACTATGACGATAAAAAAAAAAAAAAAAGAATTGCCAAGTTTTGTGTCAGGTTTTGTATGACCTGTAGATTTAAAGAGTAGAATACGACATCACATTTACAAAACGAATTAAAAAGAAAAAAAAAAAAAAAAGAAATGCGTATAATAGAGTTGGAAAAAAAGTCACTGCAAATAGAGATTTGCATTATCATAAATGCATAATTCAACGCTCCGTTAAGTAATCACATTCGAGAACTTGCTTTTCATGTCGGATGATGTCGTGATTGCATTTATTGACTTCCCATTGAACTCCATCGCTCCAAATGAAGCTCTAATGTCATCAGAAATGCTGTTTTATATCTAATCCAGCGATATCTAAACAAACATTTAGCTTTTGTTTACATTATAATCATTATTATTATTTACAAAGCGGCAAAAAGCCGATATAAAGGAAACGTTTTATTGCACAGAAGCTGGGTAAATTTCAATTGAGTAGCAGCGCACAATTTCGTGACTCAGTTGCATCCATCGATGACGTCACAACGCGAGTATTTAAAGTAGGCGTGGCCAACCCGTGACCCACCTTCAATATTTTCCACTGAGGATGAGTCACAATAACATCTGTATTCACTTTTATTTGGGCATTTGCATTGATTAACATTGATTATAGCATTATTTAACACTAATTTCAGTGGGCAAATGTGGACCTGCTCAGTCTACTGATAAGACATTTTTTTAATTGCATATTATATGATAATTCCCGACATGTTCTTCAAAGTACATCACGGAATGAGTTTGAGATCTTATAAATAAATGTGTAAGGCATTATAAATAATTCCAGGATCAGGACTTCATACCAAATAGCATCATGTTCATAGATGATGTTAAAATAGTAGTGTATGCATTGGACTGAAATCAACTGCATACAAGCGAAGGAATCGCACAAAGCTAATTTGTCTTAATGTGCGAAAACATCTTTGAGAACAATTTTACAAGAACTGGTCTGGTCTGGTTTGTCCCTTTACGGTCATTTTTTCCCCTTGTACACGAGGGCTAATTAAAAGGAGCCTACAGTTTAAAGTGGGTTCCGAACGACTAACAAACATTCATGCCACAGCCATGAATCGAACTTCAAGTCTGTGATACCAATAGCTATAGCGCTAAACATTTGGCCACCAGACCCTGATTTACAGGGGGTGGTAAGGAGGAGAAATCAGTAGACGAAATAAGAAAACAAAGGAATGAATGAAGGATGTAAACACTTAAGGAAACAGAACGGTCACCCTATACACTGCTCCCCTGTCGAAATCTACGTCCATAGGTTGTTTAAGTTCTACATCACTTGTATCCATTGTTTCAATGGTGGCATTGCCAAGTGCCAAGTGTCGCCCCTCCGCCTAACTGTCGACACCACCCCTGTTCTATACTGTACTGACGTTGTCTACCTTCACGTGGCTTTTGGGGGATTCTTCTACCTTCTGCAATACGTTTTTCGAAATATCGTTCCCGCCTTCTTTACATATAAGCAGACTTGATAAAAATTTATCAAATTTTGGATTTCACGCGCATTAAGTTTATTTTATTGAAGCTTTTAGTGTTATATTTAGTTATAGACCTTTAAATGAACTCTTGATCATTTCAGTAACAAGTCTGGATCCCAAGATATAACAGCGGGAACTGAGTGCCCGGCGATGGGCCAACTCACCTCTCTCCTCCCGCTTCCGGCTACGTTATTTGTTTTGATCCTCTATTGTCATTTTTTTGCACACTTCAGGCTAATTAGACCGGAACCTACACTTTGACATGGATTCCGAACCACTCACAAACATCCATACCACCGCCAGGACTCGAACCTCAAGCCTGTGGTATCAAGGACCAAAGTGCTAGCCAATTGACCATCAGGTAGTTCCAGCTACATGGTACGCGGTTTCCCCCATCCAAATAAAAATTTCCATTCATCCTTCCAAATTATGCGTTATGTTATTATTTGCATTAAGTTAATACTTGAAATTAACATTTCAAACTGGACATGCATACATAATACTCCAATCCTGAACTGACTGTCCATACGAATCGATTTTATAGATGTTTTCGCAACAGAAGAACTTAACTGATTTTTATATTACAAAAAAGAAACCAACAAATGTAATTATCCGTCAGATGATTTAATTTTCTAAACAATTAGTTAAAGGCATCTATAACAAGTAATATAAATTTGTTATTTTTTAAGTCAATTCCTACTTTTTTTTTCACTCTATTGCAGAAAGTCCTTTATAAATAATTTTCATTCATTTTTTTTTTAAAGTTTATCTGGCACCCTTTGGGTAGATACATGCAACTTAAATCTAAAAAAAACTAAAATTAATTACTGGATTAATATTTGAAAAGACTGCATTAACATCCAGTGTCATCCACTACAAGTTCAAAAAAAAAAAAAATGCATTCGAACTTGAGGGGATAAAAAAAAGCAAGATATATATATATATAGGGAGAGTGTGAGCTAATATATTGAAAAAGAAGACAACAAAAGTAATTATCCGTCAGATGATTTAATTTTCTAAACAATTAGTTAAAAGGTATCGATAAAAAAAGGTTTAGCAAGAATAATGTTAATGTTATAGCCAGAATTATTAATTAGCCATTATTAATAAATGTTATAGCCAGAACTCATTCCTTTAAAACTAAAGTTCCATGCAAAGTATGAATGAAATGAGGCGTTTGAAAGGAGAAGCCTAAACCATAAAGACTAACGACTCCATGAACTCAATGGCTTTTCCTTTATTAATAGGTTATTATTAAAATGCTCCTTGTGAACTGTTTCAATGGAAGAAGTAGTTTAGAGATATTACTGGAAAGAGTAATTAAATAATGTAATTACACTCATGTCCATAAATTTAGGATAATTCAGAATCACACAGAAATTGAACTCTAAAATAAACATTTCACCTGCAGAATTATCACACACATCTTGAAGAAGAATATGCAAATTACAGGAAACCACCAGATGGCGCGGATAGTACGTCATAATGACGAGTGTAAGGGGTATATAAGGAATGGTGGCAAACAAGTAAAATTGTTCACAAAAAAGCCTTTCAGTGCAATAACCGCATAGCTATGGCACAAAGGGAGCATTTGGATAATTTTTTACGTGGTAGAATTATCGAACGTCTGGAATGTGGACGTACCCAGCTGGAAGTATCCGAGGAACTTGGAATAGCCCAGAGTGTCATCTCCAGGCTTTGGCAACGATTCCAAGAGGATGGTAATGTGAGTAGATGTTACAGCACAGGTCGCCCCCAGTTACAACGCCGAATGAGGACCGGTATTTAGCAGTTACTGCCAAAAGAAACAGACGGAGCACAGCATCAGACCTGTCTCTTCAGCTCTCTTCAGCTACTGGTATGATAGTTTCAAGGCAGACCGTGTACAGACGCTTAGGCACATTGGTCTATATGCTCGTAGGATGTCAGATGTGTTCCACTTACCACAACTCACTGTCGCCTGCTATTAACCTGGAGTAGAGAGCATGCATTGTGGACACCGCAACAGTGGTCTGTTGTGATGTTTTCCGACGAGTCCAGGTTTAGTTTGCAGTCTGATTTTCGCCGGACTTTCATATGGAGAGCGCCAGGTACCCGTTACCATCAAGACAACACCATTGAACGACACCGTTACGGTGGTGCAGGATGGCTCGTTTGGGGAGAAATTATTCTTGGTTCCAGAACTGACCTGCATGTTCAGGGTGTAACGATGACAGGCCACATCTATCGGGATGTCATTCTGGAACAACATGTACGTTTGTTTCGGGGCGCCATGGGTGCTGAATTTCTGTTTATGGATGACAACGCCCGTCCTGACCGTGCAAACATTGTAGACGAATGCCTTCAATTGGAGGATATCACCCGTATGGATTGGCCAGCATATCACCGGACTTGAATCCAATAGAGCATGTGTGGATATGCTTGGCCGACGAATTGCAGCCCGTCAACCCCCTCCCACCTGTCAATCGGAACTTCGGAGGGCATTGCTTGATGAGTGGTGTAATATTCCCCAAGATCAGATTGATAATTTGTATACTCAGCATGCCTAGGCGTTGTAAGGCCTGTATTGCATCGTCCGGGAGACATACCCCATATTAATCATCATACTAACCATGTTATACTGTTTTTTGTAAATAGGTTCTTTTTTAAATTTTCTCCAGGGAGTAAAAATCCGCAATTTTTATTAATTATGTCAAACATATAGCATCTTTTTTGCTCTTTACCTTTTGTTTAATAAATAGACTTTACAAATAAGTCAAATTTGTTTTGCTTCTGTCTCTTTCTTTGCCTGAACTTCATTATCCTTATGGACATGAGTGTAATATGTACTGTCAATTATTTCTGGCGCTCGGTGCCACGGTGTTTCGGGTTCGATTTCCGGCGGTAACATAGATGTTTGTAGTGGTTCGGAATCCACTTTAAGCAGTAGACCAGGGATGGGCCAACTACGGCCCACGGGAAGGTTCTATCCGGCCAGCGGATAGAATTTTAATTTGCTGGTCCGAAGCAAATTAAAAGAAATTTCTAAATATGCCAAAGTTACAAAGTTAGTTTTACAAATCATTATCGAAAGTAAGTTTCCCAAATTTAAAATATCTCACGCCCGGAAAATTAGTGCTGTGTTTGCTTCATCTTATATACATGACACAAGTATTTTCAACTGTGAACCTTAGAAAGAATTATTTCAGAAGTAGACTGACAGATGAGCCTTTAGCTGTTGGTGATATTGGTGTCGAGTAAATGTTAGAAAAAAAGTTGTAAAGGTATGTGGTTTCGAATGTTTAGCTTTATGAATTATTAAAAATATGTGCTATATGAGTTGTAGAAACGATAGTTCAACAGTGCTTTCAAGCCTCAATAAAAGTAAAATATCTAATAAGTCTCTAACAGATGGTGAAATTGCAAATGTGTTGGCTTGCAACTTTCAGACGAGTATCCAAATAACGTTAGTAAACACATGGTGGATTCATGTGCAAGATTTCTCAAGTGCTAACATTATCGTAACCAACTTATAACTATTCATTTATGCTACATATTTGTTAGTTATAAACTATCATAAAAGGATGCAAAAATAATGAATCTTGTCACTTATTTTCATTATTTTGTTTCATTTTCGCACATTACGCACCAACCAGTAATGTGGCATTTAGGCAATAATCTTACCTTTAATGCCTATCACGTGCGGGCGCGTGGTCAAAATAGGTCAGGAAAGGACTAAATGTTACTTAGTAATCTGTAAGATAAACATACGTATGTTTTATTATCACTTTTCAATCCTATTTGTTATAAAAAGTTAGTCGCCTTCTGGGAAAAAATCTATTTCTATGTCAGCTAACATGCTCACGAGACCAAGCAACACATCCTCCCCCGTGACTGGCCGTGACCCCCATCGTGCGAAGCCCAATCGAAAGCACTTAAATCCGTAGGCAAGAAAGTGTTTCTAGAAGGAAGGTGAGACCATTACTGGGTGTTCGAAATCGTGATGGTAAAATATGTTTTCAGTACCAGCATACACTGATTAACGTTGAATCTGCTGCATATACGTCTAGCCACAAATCAATGATTCCGACATTCTTATAGTTTTTAAACGTATGATTTTTACGAATTATACGTAAAAATTATAAGATTAATATTATTACGAATCTTATAATTTTTGCCACCTATTGACTATATTTGGTGTACACATGATTCTAAATCTGTTTAAAAGGACGATTTCAATAAAATTAAAATACAATTTAAGACTAAATATTGAACATTTCAATATTTTATTCTTTTACATATTTAATATAAAAAAATTATTCATCTTAAAATAAGATTTTTAATCTAAATGAGCTCAAATAAAAAATAAAAAGAAAGAAAACTGTCTTACTTGTTCTTTGTCTTTGATCTTCCTCCACGGCAATTGTCCGTTAACAAATTCAACCAGCATATAGAATAAAGACCAGAGGTCATCGTGGCGACCCATCTCCTGTAAAGCACAAAGACACATATACTTCAGTATTTAGAATTTCTTTTCCATAGCGATAAATACTGTTGCAATTGATTACATCTGACAATTATGTTAGCAGAGTGCTTTATTACAGCCAGTATAAAAATTCCATTAATTATATGGATAAACAGCAATACAGAAAGTCGCATAGCACCTTGTAAAGCGCGGACCTTCAGCTAAATAAAACCATATATTTCAAAAGAAACATTCTCATAGACTACAATAGATAGTTTTAACACTATATTTCCTATAAAGTTCAGGTTCGCATCCTGGCGGTAGCATGGATGTTTGTGAGTGGTTCAGAATCCACTTTAAACTATAGGTCCGATCTAATTAGCTTTAAGTGTGCACGAATTACAGATCGACCAACTGAACTAAACCCAACAGTCATATGAGACCGGGACCTACAGCTTAAAGTGGATTCCGAACCACTACAAACATAAATGCTACCGCCAGGATGCGAACCCGAAACTTGTGGCACCGAAACTAGTCACTCTGCCATCAGGTCCCAACACAACATTTAGACACAATATTTAAAGTAATAGTAAGATAATCAGTTATAGTCGGCAGACTCCACTTTGAGCCAGAACTCGACTGAGCGTAGTACTGCGCAAAATATACGATTTCTTGACCATTTCTCCTAAACAACTAATAGGGGGACTATTGTTAGAGTGTCAGAGAAAGGATAATTACAGGTTTGCAATCCTATCTCTAGTTAGATTTTGCGTCAATACTTATGTTTGGCGAAAAGTGACGTCTTATTAACCAAAAAATATCAACAGTTACAGCTAAGATTTATAGGTCGATGTCAAAAATACTACTACTACTGTTGCTGCTACTACACAACACCACTTCACTATGCCTAGAGCTGAGTTGCCCCGTTACAGTTTGGGAAGGATGTGGGTGAGAAATCTAATTGGCTCTGTGACGCTCCACGGTCATATGGGACTGGGACCTATGGCTTAAAGTTTATTCCAAACCACTACAATCATCCATGGCACCGCCGGGATTCGAGCTCGAAATCTGTGGTACCCAGCGCCAGAGTGCTAGCCCCCCAGATGTCAAAAATACTACTGATTGGCATATGAATAAATTCCTTTACTCATACATTAATTTAAATATTAAGACCTATTATTTGCATTAAGGCATCCCAAGCACGTCCGATTTTTGAAGAGACATTTTTTAGTAACGAAAACGAAACATATTGTTTCCAATGCAAACTGATTACTTAGCTGCGGCAAACTCAACGGATGCAACAAAGTTCTATTTGGAGGGTGACGAAATCGAAATTGTTCCGTGGGAATAGGACGCAGAATGTTCACGCGAACCGGCGATTACTTAGTTGCTTTTTTCCCAAAAGGGTAACATTGTATCGTTTGCCATCCTTGTTTTTTTTTCTTATTGCAATGCTTAACTAAGCATCAGTTGTGTGGCAACGAGGGGTGGGCAGTCGGCCAAAAAGAGTGCAGTAATTTTATGTACAATGATCTTAATACTAATGGACTTAGAAGAATTTGGGAAACACAATTTAATGATCTTTACTGAATTCGTTATCTATAAAAACAGTTTTTGGGTAACAACTTTTTTTTTTACAAAGGTGTATTATTTGCATTCGCTTAAAAATACAATCTTGAAATTTGCTTACAAAATACATATGAGCTATAAATTTGCCACATTAATAGGTACCACAGTATAGCAGAATAGCTAAATAAAAATAACAGCACAACACTAACAGGTACCAAAATATAACAGAATAGCTTAAGACAAGCAAAATAAAATTATACGCATATTTGTAATAGGTAAAAATAGGGATTGAATAGCAGAGTGTCTAGTGTTCTGGCGCTCAGTGCCGCAGGTCCGGGCGGTGGCATGGATGTTTGTAGGGTTTCGGAATCCCTTTTCAGTGTAGATCCCGGCCTTATATGACTGTATGAACATCGCAGAACCAAGTTAGACTTCTACCTACGGGTGCTCCATCCCAACAGAAGCTGCCCATTTCCCTCCATCCATGAGCAGATCACTCATGGGGTGTCAGTCCGGTACTGCAGGACACTCAGGATATGTCACAGCACAGATAAAAATGAAATAGCTTCTATGAGATCTTCATTCATTGTGGCTTTTTGTAAGCCACAGTGCTGAAAAAGTCTCTTAACACCCACTGTGTATGCTGCTAAAGCGGTTACTGTCTATACTATTGGTTGTATTATTGAAGGATACAATAGAATTGACTAACATTTAATTTAAACATTCATTCCAAGAATTTTGAGAAGATAAAAATTATTTTTATAAAATAATCAGGAATCAGATTTTTAAACCTATTACCAACTTCTTTAAAAATGCTCAATTCTCAACTTCTAGGTAAAAGTGAAAATCTTAGAATTTTGTAATTGATTTGTCGCTCTACGACATTTTTTGCACACTTTAGGCTAATTAGACCGGAACCGACAGTTTAACGTGAATTCCGAACCACTCACAAACATCCCTGCCACCGCCAGGATTGGAACTTGAAACCTGTGGTGCCAAAGCGCTAGCTAATTGGCGAATTTTGTGAGAAAAATGGTCTGTCTTCAATATATTTGGGGAATATATTAGAGGGTGGAAAATTTTAGAAATGAAAATTTTAGAGGATCGACCGTATAAATAACTAGAATTTTATTAAATATTTTTAACTAGTGTTTGTTTTTTTCATTCCTTGGCAATTTCATGTATTTATATTCAAAGACAATTTAATTTATTTAACGGTAATTGGCTCTCAGCACCAGAGGTTTCGGGTTCGAGTCAAGACGGTGCCATGGATGTTTGTAGTGGTTCGGAATCCACTTTTGAACCGTAGGTCCCATTTTAATATGACTGTAGAGTGCTGCATGGGTAGTGTTACTCGCGTCCTTAGCCTATCTTCAAGCTATACGTGCCCCCTGGGTAGTGCTAAATGAGTAGCAGAGGTGCAGTCCTTGTTTATGGCATAAAGATTAAATGTCTCTGTATTGCCAGCTGCATTAGAACAACAACAATAAAAAAAAAGTGAAAGAGAGGTGAGTACTTTGTTCTTGTGCGCGTTGATGGAGGCGTACCGGACGGTGCCCCTGAACCCCGCGGCCGCCCTGGGGGGCCGCACCTCCCCAAATCGCCGTCACGTACTGTCGCGCCAGCCCGAAGTCCAGCATGTACACGCTACGGCAGTTGTGCGACAGACGCCCCATAGAAAAGTTCGACTGAAAAATAAAAACACATTCATCAACATTTACAAAAGCAGCATTTGTGACGCGACAAGTGACATTAAAGCAATATGCAAGAGAAAAAAAGAAATATCTGTAAAAGGGTATTTAAAAAAAAGTTTCATATTTTTATTGGTGTAACGGCCGTGATAGTTCAAGAGACAAACTTTGAGGGTGGTACAGCTTACTAAAAACATTCCTTTTTTTTTTTTATTTTATTTATTATTATTGTTGTTGTTTTTGTATAAGAATGGAAAGTTAGTAGTGACGCGTTGAAGAACGAAAGCACTTTCAAACAGCAACTGTCAAACACAATGTCCCAACTAATACTCATCACGTGATGGGTATGAAGTCCTCTGGTTGGCAACCCCGATGATCACTCTATTATATTCTTACTCGTTTCGTTTACAAGACTCCAATTGACTGAATGGAGGACCTCGTTGCTCGTCTATCCAAATGGCCTCACAAATTTGGAACTGTTCGCCAATCACCCTTACGAACGCTACCAATTTACTGTGGATGGTCACCACTTGGAACATTTATTGTAAACATCGAATCAAAGATCGATTAGTTGATTGATTCGACTTTTTGCAATGATGTTGTCAATAAACAATGCTTTACTTTCCATGCCTCATTTTTGTGTTTGTGCGTCGATGCGTCACTTTCATTCTAAGCCAGAGATGGCCAACCCACGGCCCACTTTGAACATTTTCCGGCCCGTGAGATTGATCACACTTTTACAAAATTTATTTATTTATAACGGCCAAAGGAGTGAAAAACAATGTACTAAAAATACATTATGTGTGCATCCGTCAATTCAAAAATGAACAGTCGAAATGATGAGAAAAAATGAACTTTGATTATAAAATAATATTCTTACGAATATAGGACACATATTGCCTGTTTTATTTATCAGTTTACAGTTAGAAGCTTGCAGAATAATTAAATTATAAACACCAAATGCGATGTGCAGATACCCAAACTGGGATCGATTTGTAAAAACTTAAGTGAATGAGTGGATTAAATATTTTTTAATGGTTTCATTTTTTTGTTAATTTCGTTTATAATTATTTATATATTTTTTATGTTTTCTTTCTAGGGTTATATATTTGTTTACAATGTGCGTTTAGTATCATTATTATATTATCTATTATGAGTAAGTATATATGTTATCATTATCATTATATTATCTGGTAAGTATATATTATATTATGTTATGTTACCTAGTACCATTAAACATAAAAATTAATCATTCTGTTTCCATTTTTCACTCCACAAAATGTCTGTAGTGGGTCTAAATCTAATAAGGGGATATATAATTTTATATGCGGCCCGCGGAGTTAAGATGCCTTTCAAAGTGCCCCGCAAGATCATTCGGGTTGGCCACGACTGAAATCACCCGCATATTCAGAACAATTTAAATTCGGTGATATAAAAAAATGCAGATGCAACATATTAATTAACACAACAAAAGTTATTCAATTTGAATAAGAATTAAAATTTAATGATAAATATTAGAGAGTTTTAGCATACCGTACGTTAGTTACCGTAGGACGTTCGTTAGCTTTTTCTCCCTAGCGCGCGCATGCTCATAGGAAACATAATTTCCTATGAGCATGCAAGCAAGGGAGAAAAAAGCTAACGGACATTCTACGGTAACTAACGTACGGTATGCTAAAACTCTCTAATATTTATCATATAATCCTTATATAATTCTGCAGTGCATTTTGTTACAGGTTTTACCATACTTTTTGCGTTATATATATATATATATATATATATATATATATTATTTCTTGCACATTGATGAAAATTACTGAATTTATATCCTAACAAGAAATAAAACACAGATATCCCTTTAAAATTTTATAATGCATGGTATAAACTAATATTGTCGAAATATTAGTTTATACTAATAATATAATATAATATATTATAGGAATATCTAATATAGGAATTGAACTAAAAAATAATATAGGAATAATAAAATAATATAGTTTACACTAATAATATAGGAATTGGAAATAAAAAACAATTATATATATTGGTATGCACAAACTGAAATTAAAATGAGTGGACGGAAGCATTACCGGTTTGATGTCCCTGTGCAGGAATCCGACCTCGTGTATGCTCTCGATGGCCTTCAGGATCTGCAGACCTAGTCTCAGGGTGGTGCTGAGGCTGTAGGCGCCCCTGGGTTGGCTCCTCCTCAACTCGGCCAGGTTCTTGCCCTGCAGCTGCATCACGACGTAGTTGAAGCGGTCGTTGCGCCCGCAGCCGATGAACCGACACACGTGTTCCCTACCTACGGCCATACAAGAGGGCGTTGGTTTGAATACCGCACTAGGTCACGCAATGTACATCGATACACTCAATGATCCGAAATATTGATACAACCATCAGTTTATTAATAACTTTTATAATAAATGAAAGTAATACAATAAATGATTCAGGTTTTTTTTTTTTTGTATGATCCAAATGCCTGGAGGTTGGATTTGATGTATATTAGGATGGGTTAGTGTATACCAATTTTGGATCAATCAGCGATCAGTATAGCAATCCTCCAAAAGACACCAAATCCATCCAAGATACATGGATTTGCTTGGATTACTATACGTCAATCTTGGATCACCAGATTGATGTATAGCAATCCCCTCCAAAATACACCAATCTTGGGTTACCGGATTGGCGTACATCAAGCTTTTCTCTAGATTTGGTAAAAGCAAGTATTTGAATGTTTTACGACATAATTAGAGATGATTATAATATTTTACTCCCAGATTTATTCATATTTTACAAGAAATTGAGAATTGGACATACATAAAATAAAAACAAAGCATTCATTTACGTTCGTAAAAAAGTAAACATAAAAATTAGAAAAGAAATTTAATGATCGAGTTATCATATGGAATATATTTGTCGGAATATATTATTTATTTATCCTTTCTGTAATGAATTTTTCAATAAATCAAATAAAAAATCATATACCTACCATACCATGATACCATATTATCTAGAAATACGAATATTTTTTCAGAAAAAAAGAAAAATGCACATATGTATCGCACGTGAACATATATATACGTCAATTCATGCTCTATAGACAGTATTGTATTCCTAACTTGAAGTATTCATTTTAATTCTGATAATGCTCAGAGAATTTATTGTTTACTTCTAATTCATCAATTTTATTAAATTTTTTTTAATGACAAAAACTTGTTAAAATAAAAATGTTAACTAAAACCAAGGAATGATAAATCTTTTTTGTTTGTAATACAGTGGGGTGATTATAATTAAAGTCCCACTTTCAAAATGCTGTCAAAAGAACCACTCAAACACAATGAGATCAAATTTGAACTGAAATGGCTGGTTACTTACAATTCAAATTAATGTGGCCGATTACTAAATATATTCTATGCTAAAATTCAATTAATGTGGTTGGTTGCATAGTGTTACAAAGCATAACTTCTAACAACACAACAAACAATTAAAGGTGTTAAGTTTAACCCTTAAAAGTTAACGGTTTTTCTTATCTCTAATATGTACGCGATCCCATTTAGAGAACATGATGAAAATTACTAAAATATAGTAAAACGCATTTGTTACCGAGATATTCTTTTACCGACACATTTATAAACTGACACTAAATAAGTTAAAACATAAAAACGGCAAATAACAAGGTCGGAAAGAAGGTGGTACCTTGGAGTTTCTTGAGCACGGCCACCTCCATCTTGAGCACTTGCTTGGCCTGTTTCGCCGACTCCAGCTTGAGGGCCACCAGCTCCTTCGTCACCAGGTCCAGCCCTTCGTAGATCTCCCCGAAACCCCCGCCGCCGATCTTCTTCACCTGAAACGCACAACTCGTTTAAGGATGCAATTCGGATGAATTATGATAGTAATTATTTTTAATCAATCATTTTTATTCTACAGCGCAGTCTAAAACTTCTATGGTAATACTGTGTCCAAAGAGCAAGACCCATTTTCAATTTAAAATTCCCGGGGCTTATAGAATTTCAATTTCTTTTTCAAATTGCTGGCACTGCCCTTGACATCTGTGTGAAATTGGACGTCAAAATATTTATTAGTGCTTGAATTACGCTTGACGCTAAAAACGCTATCTGATTCCGGCGACTTTTGAAATGTCCGAATGAATTGAACAAAGAACTTGCATTTTTTAAATTAAAAATCGGAAGGTTTTTATGCACCAATTATACCTATGTATACTATGCACAGATGAATAAAACAGAGAGACCGTAGAATGCCTTCCGTTAGAATCTTTAAGGATAATTACTCTGCATTTGCTTGTCGCATTGGATAAAGTCCTCCTCCTTTCCGCTTTACACATATTGCCACAATTACCATCGAATCTCTCAGTTCCTGAAAACAGTGACTGCAATGGATACCAACAGCGAATTTAAACTCCAGACCTAATGCTGATTTGGAAACCAAATTATCTCAGTTAGGTAAGTCAACACGAGATCCAATACGCATTTTGCAACATTAAATTATAATATTTTTACGAAATGAAATTTTTTTTTTTTAATGTATAATAATAAAAATAAAATAAAATAAATCAGCATATGATGTATACAAATCAACTTATTATGTGTGAAAAATTCGATGAATAAACTCAGGAATAAGCTATTGTTTAATAATGCAAGAGATATATAAACAAATGATTAAAATACTACAAGAATGGCCAAATTCAAATAGCCACATGCATATAGCAATGTTGAATGGATCAAGAACCTCATGAAGAACGAATTGCTCAAGAATCTCTAAAAAGAATATACAAAAGTGAGATAAATGTTGTCGTAAATGAAGTAAATATGCCCAATTCTATAAGAAACGTTATCACACAGCCAAGTGAATATATCAAAGTTTGAAAATGCTGGTCGTAAATGAAGTATGAAGTATTCCAAATTTTACAAATTTTACATAAAATGGATAAAATCCGTTTTACATCAAAGTAAAATTGGTCGTAAAATAAATTCTACCACATAAAATAAAATACCCAAGTGAATACATCAAAGTTTGAAAATGCTGGTCGTAAATGAAGTATGAAGTATTCCAAATTTTACAAGAAACGTTTTCACATAAAATAAAATAAAGTGAATACACCAAGTGAAGTAGTTTTCAAATGAAAATGCTGGTCGTAAATGAAGTATGAAGTATTCCAAATTCTACAAGAAACGTTTTCACATAAAATAAAATACCCAAGTGAATACATCAAAGTTTGAAAATGCTGGTCGTAAAAAGTATGAAGTATTCAAATTAAAAAACGTTTTCACATTAAAATACCCAAGTATCTCAAAGTTTGAAAAGCTGGTCGATTGAAGTATTTTTTGATTTTGAAAAAATAAAATACCCAAAATCATCTTTCTGAAAACTTTATTAATGACTTTAAATAAAAAGTAATACAAGCTAATAGAAAAACACAAATTTTTAACATTTCCTTAACTTAAAAATACCCAAGTGAATACCTTTCAAAATCATACTAAAAACAAAAGTCGTGCTTCCAACTGCTTTTAAATGCTCCAGTTGATTCCTCAACGATCGTTGCAGTTTTCTAAATGGAATCAAATTCGACGTTTTCACATTCACTGAATACATCATTTGGGATAAAGTGGGAAAACAAACTACAAATTTTTCAAACTAAAAGCAGCGACCATGAGAAGGGAAAAAATTTTTTCCCCGGATGACTTGTTACAGCGAATTGTAGTTTGTCTAGCTGAACAATACAAGATAGCATATATATATATAAACTAGCAGAAGAAGGTTCACATTAACTTGCAATGTAAATAGTAATGTTCTTTAAATTTCAATCTAAGTGAATACATCAGAATGGGGTTTCTGCCAGATCCAGTCTTTCATGTAATTGCACATGGAAAAATCCAATGGCGTTGAATGGAATGGAATTAATGCTTTTCTTATTCATTTTGAAAATGCGCCCCAGGTGCGCCAAATTCTAAAGAAACGTTTTTTTTTTACCGGTTATGGTTGTCGGCCCCATGCTCAATATTTTTATTAGATAAGGGCACCTTTGATGGTCTAAAAAGTGGATTCCGAACCACTACAAACATTAAAAGCACCACCGGGACTCGAACTTCGAAACATGTGGCACGGAGCGCCAGCCACTCAGCCATCAGGCCCCAAAATAAGAGAATTTGTTCATTAACTATTTTTATTGTTGTTATCGTGTCCATGGATTTAAAATATTATTAAAGTATTTTATTCTTTTCCTATAATAATTGACAGATGGAAATTGTTTTGTTTTGTTTTGCCGCTCTACGGTCATTTTGAAAATTCTTAGATAACGTTACACTTTTAAACTAATTATATTGGGACATATAGTTTAACGTGGATACCGGACCATCAACAAACATCCATGCCACTGCTTCAAGATCAAAGATGGAGAGGATTAACCAAGAGGTGGTACATTATATAATATAGCACGCAATACATGAAATAGTTTCAAAAAATGAAATTCATTAAAGAACCCATGCTTCAAAAGACCTTTAATCTTATTTTATGAAAGTCACCTTGCATACGGTATAAATACGCGTAGAAATAAACATTAAAAATGTATTGGTGCCGATTTCTTCAACTACGATTGCGTTTTCTGATTTCGAAAATAATCATCTTTTCTGGGATAAAACTTTATATTATTGACTTTAAAAATTTTTTTTCTTTCTAATGCAACTGGCAAACACTTAGACAGCTTTTAGTCTTGGATGCCTTAAGGCAAGCGCTGCACAGACGTACCCCTTTGCATTACCCAGGGGGCGCGTTTTCTTTTTTTAAGCCACGGACGCGGAGTGGTTGCTGCCCCCACGGTGCAACTCTCTTTTTTTTTTACGGTCATGCTAGACCGGGACCTACGGTTTAAAGTGGATTCCGAACCACTACAAACATCCATGGCACCACCGGGACTCGAACTCGAAACATGTGGCACGGAGCGCCAGCCACTCAGCCATCAGGCCCCAAAATAAGAGAATTTGTTCATTAACTATTTTATTGTTGTTATCGTGTCCATGGATTTAAAATATTATTAAAAGTATTTTATTCTTTTTCCTATAATAATTGACAGATGGAAATTGTTTTGTTTTGTTTTGCCGCTCTACGGTCATTTTGTGCACACTTTAAACTAATTATATTGGGACATATAGTTTAACGTGGATACCGTACCATCAACAAACATCCATGCCACTGCCAAGATCAAAGATGGAGAGGATTGATCCAAGAGGTGGTACATTATATAATATAGCACGCAATACATGAAATAGTTTCAAAATGAAATTCATTAAAGAACCCATGCTTCGAAAAGACCTTTAATCTTATTTTATGAAAGTCACCTTGCATACGGTATAAATGCGCGTAGAAATAAACATTAAAAATATATTGGTGCCGATTTCTATACTACGAATGCGTTTTCTGATTTCGAAAATAATCATCTTTTCTGGGATAAAACTTTATATTATTGACTTTAAAAATTTTTTTCTTTCTAATGCAACTGGCAAACACTTAGACAGCTTAGTCTTGGATGCCTTAAGGCAAGCGCTGCACAGACGTACTCCCTTTGCATTACCCAGGGGGCGCGTGTCACTTGAAGATAAGCCACGGACGCGGAGTAACAATGCCCCCGCAATGCTCTACGGTCATGCTAGACCGGGACCTACGGTTTAAAGTGGATTCCGAACCACTACAAACATCCATGGCACCACCGGGACTCGAACCCGAAACCTGTGGTACCGAGCGCTAGCCACTCGGCCATTCAGGCCCTATTGACTTTAAATAAAACAGTTAAAGATAGAAGAAAACTTAGATTTCACGTTTCCTTATGACTTAATCACCCATTACTTCTGAGCTACTACTTTTAAATGCTCCAGTTGATTCTCAACGATCCTTGCAGATTTCTATTGGATATACCACGTTAGATCACTCTTATTTGGGACACACTCCACTGGGAAAACAAACTACATATTTTTCAAATTAAAAGAAACAAATAGGAGGGAAAATATGGTATTTTTTTTTTAACGAATGGCTTGTTACAGCGAATTGTAATTTGTCTAACTGAACAGTAAAAGATAGCATATATATATACAAATTCTTCTGTACATGTGTTTGTCACTGAACACCACCTGGGCCTGAATGGTCGAGTGTCTAGCGCTCGGTGCCACAGTTCGAGTCCCGGCGGTGCCATGAATGTTTGTAGTGGTTTGGAATCCACTTTAAGCCGTAGGTCCCGGTCTCCTATGACTGTAATAGCGTCACGGAGCACAAGTCAGACTTCTACCTACGGGTGCTCCATCAGAACAGAAGCTGCATCCTTCCTTCCAAGAAGGATACGACAACAACAATAACTGAACTCCTCATACACGGCTGGATCCCAGACTTCAGGTTCGAATCTTGATGGTGGCATGGATGTTTGTCAGTGGTTCGGAATCGTATGTCCATATGTCCCGGTCTCATATGACCTAGAGCGTCACTGTGCCCAATCAGACTTCTTCTCACCCACATCATTCCCAAACTGTAACTGCGTCCAACAATACACAAATAACTCTGGTATAATATGATTCTTCTCCAATGGTGTAACAGCCCCACGGTGGGCCAAGGCCATCTGTCTATCGGCAGATTTCTCGAGACAGAACATGTTTTTCTTTTTTACGGAGTAGGGTCGTCAGCCCTAGGTCCAACGTTCTATTAATATCTCCAGTCATATGGGACCTACAGTTTAAAAATGGATTCCGAACCACTATGGTACCGCTGGAACTCGAACCCGAAACCTGTGGCACCGAGCGCTAGTCACTCGGCCATTAGTCCCCAAAATAAAAAAAAATTTCATCAAATACTTTATTCTTTTCCTACAATGATTGAAAGACGGGGATTTGATTTGGTTTGCAACTCTACGGTCATTTTATGCACACTTTAGGCTCATTAGATCGGGAACCTACTGTTTAACATGGATTGCGAACCACCAACAAACATCCATGCCACTACCAGGATGAAAAATGGAGTGGATTGATTAAAGAGGTGGTACACAATATAATATAACACGCAAGACATGAAATAGTGTTAAAATGAATCTCATTAAAGAACCCATGTTTCAAACTGATTTTGTGAATGTCACCTTCCATATGGCGCAAACCCGCTTAGAAATCGCAAATAAACATTAAAAATGTATTGGCACCAATTTCTCTACTTCAGATGCGTTTTTTGATTTTGGAAATAATCATCTTTTCTGAGATAAAACTTTATTATTGACTTTAAATAAAACAGCAAAGATAGAAAAAAACATCGTTTTAACGTTTCCTTATGAGTTAATCACCCTTTGCTTTTGGAAATCGTACTTCGAGCTACTTTTTAAATGCTCCGATTGATCTTCAATGATCCTTGCAGAGTTCTGTTGGATTGACGACGTCAGATTACTCTTATTTGGGACACACTCCAGTGGGAAAACAAATTACAGATTTTTCAAACTAAAAGAAACAACCATGAGAAGGGGGAAAAAAGTGTTTTTTTTTTTTTTTTTTTTTTTTTAACGGATGGTTGGTTACAGCGAATAGTTTGTCTAACTGAACAGTAAAAGATAACAAAAAAAAAAAAAAAAAAAAAATTCTAATTATTTGAACTTAGTCACTATTCTGAAACCGTGCATCGTAGATAAATACTAGAAAATACAATGATGGTCAATTGGCTAGCGCTCTGGCCATTGGTACCACAAGCTTCAAGTTCGAATCCTAGCGGTGGCATGGATGTGAATGGTTCGGAATCCACGTTAAACTGTAGGTCCCGGTCTCATTATCCAAAGTGTGCACAAAATGACCGTAGAGCGACAAACCAAAGTCTTTGGTATCATACGCTTCAGGTTCGAATCCTGGTTGTGGCATGGAAATGTGTTAATTGTCCGGAATCCACTTTAAAGTGTAGGTCCCGGTCTGATTAATTTAATTGAAGAATGTCCTCAAAATGACCGTACGGCTTATGAGTGGTTCGGAATTCAATGTTAAAGTGTAAGTCCAGGTCTAATTAACCTAAAAGTGCGCAAAAATGACCGTAGAGCGACAAACCAACCAATATACAACAATGTTTCAAATGATAAGGATTTATGTGCAGAAATTTAAAAGAAAAATCTTTTTTTTTTTTTTATAAGTTTCTCGCTTTTTTAGCTATAATTTGTTCATCTTAACAAACAACAAAAAATTAACATATAGTTAATTTTAAAGTTTGAAACTTTTTTAGGTCTTACTGAGGGATCGGTTATAAAATTATTCATTGGCATTTTTCGTTTACTTTGCTGCATTTTGGAGTTAGATTTCCAAACTTTTATACAGGGGCGCTTCGACTATATTCAGTGCATTTTTCATGTCCACTGTACTATAGTACTATATACTGCACCTATCGTTCTATAGTAGTATATACTGCACCTGTTGTTCATGGTTGGGAACTCCCCTTCACTTTTTTTTCTCCAAACACATCTTGTCACAGTAAAAGAGGGGGGTTGTATCTCGATTTCAATCTATCTCGAACTACTATTTTTAAATTTATAACCGACCCCTCAATAACGCCCCAAAAATTCTCAAACTTTGAAATTAAATCTATTTGACAAAAATTGACCGATATAAGTGTGAAACTTTTTTTCGTTAGTTACGTTTGTAAAGAGGCGTCTAAATTTTTATTAAACACAACTATAGGAAAACGGGGAAGTGTAAAAAATACGAATATACACTATATGTTGTGGTCTTTTAGTCGGTATCTAGCGGTAATGTGAAAGCAAATGAAAAAAATAACAAGCCATTCTTAATTAGGGAAATGGCGATTTCCAGACATGACGCACAAGCAATTAGTTTCAATAAATTCCAATGGAAGTTAATATCAGTTGCAATTAAAGATGTCAAAAAAAAAAAAAAAAAAGATATAAAATGGTAGAAGAAATTGGTAATGTCGAACCTGATTTTAATAAGTAAGATAGCATATGGGGCCTGGTGGCCGAGTAACCTCTGCCACTCGATGCCACAGATTTCGGGTTTGAGTCCCGGCGGTGCCATGGATGTTTGTAGTGGTTCGGAATCCACTTTAAGCCTTAGGTCCCGGTATAATATAACTGTAGTGCGTATGATTGACAACTTGATTCTTAAAAAGAAAACATCTCCTGTCTCGAATCTGCTGGATGGCAGAGGGTTGCCATCATGGAGTTGTTACGCCAATGCAAATTTGGTTTGGTTTGTCGCCGTACGGTCATTTTGTGCACACTCTTCAATTAAATTAATTAGACCGGAACCTACAGTTTGAAGTGAATTCCGAAAAACTAAAACACATCCATGCCAGGGCCAGGATTCGAACCTGAAACCTGTGGTACCAAAGGCCAGAGAGCTAGCCAATGGCCATCTGACCACCGCCAATGAAGAAGATAATATATATTTAAATATGATATTATAGCTAAAATGGTAGTCTTCTATTAAAAGAGGCAATCCAGAAGCATTAATAATTATTGCTTCAGTTAACTGAACGATTAATATAATCATTGTCACTTTAATTTAGACGATATCATTCTTCCGTCATTCGGTCCTGCTCAATAACTTAAAAATTGAATGCAATTCAAAATTTTTTAATTTTCATTAATTTAACGCGTTAAAATATTCAATGCATTCGCTGCGGGATATTAATGTCTGCGGAACTAAAAATAAAGCACGCGTAATTATATAAGAGTTTGCCATATTTTTCTGATGTGCCTACAAACTTCGTACCACATTTTGTAAATCATTGCCAGTTTGGCGAAACTGGGGTACGACAATAACGATCTAACCAAATATAATATAAGCATTAATCCAGCTGGAAAATAGTATCCTATTCACGTATAATTCTGGAATTATTTACCTTATTATTTAAGCGACAATCTTTAGTCATAATAAATAATTAATCCTTCACCTCTTAATTATGATTATGCAAATCGCGAAAGCTTAAAGAAGCTTACAAGATGACAGTACAAGAAATATGATAAAATGAAAACGGAATACATTTATTTAAAGCTCAGAACACGACTCCAGATTATTCACTGCAGATAAGGGAGATTTTGTAGAGCTGCTTCTTAATACTTCACAGAAAAGCACTGCATCAGATAACGGACAACCTACTTTTTAAAGGTCACTGCCACCATCAGAAATCGATTCAAGGTCAAAATACTTCCTTTAGTCTATGTGTTTGTTAAAGTAGTGCGTAGTTCTCGATCGTATTTGTCATACCAACCTCTTTTCAGAAAGAAAAAAAAAGAAATCTATCTCCTTTAAGCCAACAAGAAGAAAGATAAATTTATCCCATGTGCTTTTTAGTGCATTAATAATTTATCTACGTCTTAGAACAGAATAAAAATGATGATGGTTTTACAAATGACACCATGAAACCCGACATTATGTTGTTGTGTCTATTCCTCATTGTCCTTCACTGCAGGTCGGACATCCCATGAGCAGTCTACTCATGATGGAAAGAAAGAGGGTAGCTTCTGTTGGGATGGAGCACAGGTAGGTAGAACTTCGACTTAGCTCCGTGTCGCTGAAGAGGGTGGGCAGTGTCTACCGGGGGAACTTCAGGGGTAATTACCGTACATTTGCGCATCGTATGGGAGAAAACTGAAAACTCACCGGGTAGTACGACTCACACGAGACAAGATGCGCAACGTCACAAGCGTCCTTGATTCTCCTTTTTTTTTTTTTTTTTTTTTTTTTTTTTTTTAAACAGTGTCTAAAACACAGCTGCCAGCGGATTGAACGTCAGCCTTAAAGCACACTAGTGGTACATTGTTGCCACTGAGCCACGAGTCGGGCTTGTTAATTATATAATTATTTTAATAAAATCAACCATATTATCATTCGCAAAATAGACAGAAAATGAGCATAACGAAGGATAATATGAAAATAAAAATGGCAAATGATATTAAAAATGATCCCAATGAGAAGGACGAATTTGGTGGCTGCTATCAATGTAATTAATCCTCGCCTCTATTTTCGGTAAAAGTACTTTTAAATTCGACGAAATTTATTGTTGCTTATTCCCACTAGGTAAAAAGCAACATCTAGACCAAGTCCAAGAACCAGTGGGGTCTTATGGAAGGAAGGAAGGGGGATGGGAGGGGCAGCTTCTGTTGTGATGGAGCATCCGTAGGTAGAAGTCTGACTTGGGTCCGTGACACTGACTTTTTACGGTTTTCAGCCTCTACGCTCTACAGTCATATTGGACCAGGTATTTATGGTTTAAAGTGGATTCCGAACCATTACAAAAATCCATGGCACCGCCCAGACTCGAATCCGTAATCTGTGGCACTGAGCGACAGAGAGCTAGTCACTCGGTCATCAGGCCCTTCGACAAGCTCGCCAACCAATACTTACATTTAAAGACAGGTCGGTGGACTTGACCACCGATCTCCTATAACATACATTTGATTTTAAAACATTTGTGACAGCATTAAAGCAGCGTTGTACTAAATATGAAAAGCAAGAGCAATTAAGAAGTTTTGTATTACAGCCTTTCATCCATGATTATCTGTATGCTGCTTCTGAAACCAGAATTGTTACTGTTAGTCTATTGACTTTTTTCTAAATTTTCTAGTCTTCTCTTCCTTCTTTATGCGTTCGCCAACCCTCCTACTTTATTAAAAAGCCCCCAAAATACATGAGGCTACTATCACCACCTTGATCATTCCACTGTTCTTTAGGAGGGGAAGGCATCGCCCACTTTGGCAACCAGTGCTATAAGGTGTCAGTTGTATTGGGTTTACATATTAGGCAGATTGCTTCTCTGACCACTAGAATGCTGGTGGCCTGATGGCCAATTGGCTAGTGCTCTGGTCTTTAATATCACAAGCTTCAGGTTTAAATCCTGGCGGTGGCATGGATGCTTGTGAGTGGTTCGAAATCTACGTTAAACTGCATTTCCCGGTCTAATTAACCCAAAGTGTGCAAAAAAATGACCGTAGAGCGACAGACCAAACCAAATCTAGAATACTGGTGAAAAAATTTAGTGTACGAAAACTAAATTATAAAAGTGTCTAAAAAATGTACTTATTCTGATATCCAGACAAAGAAACAAAAGCAGATACAAAACTCTCAATAAAGTAGTTGTTTTCTAAGCAGACCACACACATTACATCAAACCACTGATGGCCGGGCCGTTTTTGGTGAGATAAGAGAGAATCAGAGTTCTGATCAGGAAGTCATTTACTGAACATTAGTAAGTAGACGTGACGGCTTTAGATTTAAAACAGCGAGATCGACTACATTTCCTTCATGGGTTAATATTTCTTAGATATTGGAATGGTTGAATTGTGTTTAAACCGATCCTTCACCACCAAGAAGGCCACGAACTATACATCATGTTGCTTCAAGTATAGGTGTTAAGTGTATGTAATTCGCCACACATCAATGGGTTATTGTGGACATCACTGAAATTTTCTGATGCACATGATGACCATGAAATAACTTGCCCTCTTTGGAGACATCTGCGACTGAAATTAATGAACAGAATGAGACAGAATTTTATATACAGACAGCGGAAGGCATAGGGAGATGAATACAAAAATAGCATCAAAAGTCACCGATATGAGAAACTTTTGGCGCTGCTTCCACGTTGCACATCTTAAGTACACGAGCGGCAAATTCCGACAGTATAACCGCCTCATTCCCCAAATATCACTTCATGTGGCTTTTGACAGTCAAGGTACCTTAAATCCGTGTTGCATGTTGGTGGCGCTAGACACCTGCGTTCTTTGAAAGAGAACAGGAGACGGGCTGTCACAAACGTCCATAGCCACAATCCTCTGACATCATAAGAGAGACATCATAAACCTGATACAATGTCTTGTATAAACCGTGTGGGTTCTATTTTAACCGTATGGGTTCGGGTTAAAATAGCCCCACTGTAGTCCACGCATGTCGTAAAAGGCGACAAAAATGGGTCCCGGGTGGGGTGAAGTTAGACTTCTCTCTTTGGGTGCCCCATGTCTTTGTGTCGCAAGATCAAGGAAATCATCAAGGGTATCATGACTCGTCGGTTAAATCACACGGGTTCTTGGACCTGGTCTAGATGTTTCTGTCTACCAAGTGAGCAACAACAGCATGTATAGCGAAGGACATGTAGGAGGGAGGTTTGGTTTGTCGCTCTACGATCATCTTGTGCACACTTTAGGCTAAAAAGACCGGGTCCTACGGTTTAAAGTGGATTTCGAACAACTCAAAAACATCCATGGCACCGCCGGGACTCGAACCCGAAACCTGTGGTACCGAGCGTCAGAGCGCTAGCCACTCGGCCATTCAGGTGGCCTGTAGGAGGAGGATAGGAGATCAACACAGTAAAAAGTTGCACACGGTTCAGAGATTATTAATATTGATTTATATAAGATTATTTTCTGTGATTTTCATACTGCAAATCAGTTATTTCTATGTGTGCATACTTGAACATTAATGAAATTTTGCATAATTCATTTTTCCTTGCAATTACGGACCCGTTTTCGGAGCCTACATCGCCAAAATCTCTTTCGGCGACTTTTGGTGCTAAATATTTTTTTTTGCCCAATTTATCTCTTCCTGCCTTCCACAATATATATTTATATATAAGAAAATTGGTTTCTTTGAACTGTAGATTCCCCTAAGAAAGGAAAGTTATTTTAGTTCTATACCGTATAAATAAAATTTTGGGAAATAAGTGTTTTGGTACTCGTTAAAACTCGTTGTGTGTAGTACACACTTCTACGAATGTGTGCCGCCCTTAAACCTCGTCCCCAGCCTTTCTAGTAGAATTGCAGCAAAAATTTGGAAGAAAGTGCCTTATGATCTCGTTAATATGATGTCTTTTTTACCATTTCTTGCAGGAATTATTTGATCTTTTAAGGTTATTTATGTCTGAAATGAATCCGATTCGTGGCTCAGTGGTGAAGTGCGCCGCTGTTGAGCGTTAGGGTGGAGATTCCATCCGCTGGCGTCTTTGTTGTAGACACTGTTTCAAAAGAGAGGAGACTCGATGGCGTTTGGGATGTTCAGCCTCTTGCCTCGTCAGTCGGACTACTTGGTGCTAGTTTTCCTGGTTTTCTCCCATACGCTACGCAAATGCGGGGTAATTCCCTCTTCAAATCCTCCCGGAAGGCACTGACCTTCGTCAGGCGACCTGATGGCCAATTGGTTAGCGCTATGGCCTTTGGTACCACAGACTTCAGGTTCGAACCCTAGCGGCGACATGAATGTTTGTGAGTGGTTGGAAATCCCGTTAAACTGTAGGTTCCGGTCTAATTAGCCTAAAGTGTGCAAAAAATGTCCGTAGAACGATAAACCAAACCCCGTTTTTTTTTTTTCAAACAGTGTCTACAACAATGCCGCCAGCGGATTGAATCCCAGCCGTAATGCTCACCAGCGGCGCATGTTGCCACGAGTCGGGCATATATTATGCTTATACCATTAACATGGATTCGAAGACTTTCGATTAGATTTTGTCATTTTTTAATTAAAAATCAGTAGGTTTAATGTACCATTTATACCTATATATACTACGAACAGCTCTGCTCTTTGGTAATACAGGCTTCAGGTTCGAATACTAGCGTTGGCATGGATGTTTGTGAGTGTTTCGGAATCCACGTTAAACTGTAGGTCCCGGTCTTTTTAGGTCCTGGTCTAATTAGACTAAAGTTGTGAACAAAATGATCGTAGAGCGACAAAGCAAACCAAACCTAAACAAGGAATCAAGTAAGACTTCTATCTACGGGTGCTCCATCCCAACAAGTGACCATTCGTCATGAATATACCATTCATGAAGTGTCTGTTCCACACTGCCGGACACTGAGGATTAGACACAACAACAACATTTCTGAGACGAAGAAATAAGTTTATTCGGAAAAGACACTTTAATTTTCTGATTTGAGACAAAAAAATATTTGGAATATAATATGAAATTTTCGGAACTAATAGTCGCCAAATTTTCGAAACTGGTAATGCCAAACGTCTAGAAACATACCACATGCAAAAGAAAAATGAATACGAATTGACTTTTAAATCGTTTCATCAAGTGGTATTAGCCAGCTTTTAAAAAATAACAAACGAAATCTGTTATCTAAATCAGGAGTGGCCAAACCAAATGATCTTGCGGCCACTTTGAAAATGCATCCTAACTCCGCGGGCCGCATCTAAAATTATATATATCCATATTAGATTTAGACCCACTGTAGACATTTTTTTGGAGTGAAAAACAAACATAATGAGTTTCTATTTTTATGTTCACTATTATTCTTACATGTAAACATAGTATACTAATAATAATACAAAACGCACATTGTAAAGAAATATAAAAATATAAACGAAATAAAAATGAAATCATTAAAAAACATTTATTTTACTAATGTTGTATTTGTTTCTTCACTCTTTCACTTAGCTTTTGCAAATCTATCTCAATTTGAATATTTGCACATCATAATGGGTGTTGTAGGATAGTTTCTTATGTTTGAGCGTGTTTTGTGTTGGGTCAATATCATTTTAGAAAAAAGCGATTCGCAGGTGTAAGTTGAACCAAAAGCGCTTACAACTTAAACTAAGAGTCTGGTTTGCTCTGCTATCCACAATCAACTGTGCGTATCTAGGGATGATCAATGAGTCACTTAAAAGTGAAACATAGAACTTGTTATATTAGATGTTCGAAAATAAGCGGGCATCATGAGTTCGCATAATATAATTTAATTATTCTGCGAACTCATAAATGAAACATGAAATATCTGCCCTACATTCGCAAGAATATTATTTTAAAATCAAAGTTAATGTTTTCTCATCATTTGGGCAGTTCATTTTTGAATGTAGGGATGCACACTTAATGTGTTTTTAATACATTGGTTTCCACTATTTTGGCCATTCTAAAATAAATATATCTTATAAAAATAAATATATCGAAGTGTGATAAATCTCACGGGCCGCAAAAATGTGGTTATCCACCCCTGATCTAAATCGTGCACTATCATTCCAACTGGATAAAAGTGCAAAATGAGAAACAAACTCATAGCCTGTAAAAGACCACAAAACACACAACAAGTAATAAATAATCTGCTAAGAGAAAAACAAATTTCAATTTGTCAAATTATAACAGTGTTCATTTATAATCACAAATCATAATATAAATATACAGACTTTTGTCTCATGGTACCATTTTTTTTTTTCTGCGTGTCTTGACAGGTTCCATGCTAAAATTACGAAGTTTGCATACCAGCCAGAATTTTAAGAACTTTTCACTTCATTTCAATACAAAGCGATCCTACATGATTGATTTTCTTTTTTATTTAATTTACGTCGCACTACATCTGTAAATTTGAATTCGGGGAAAGGATGCAAATTGTACGCATGGACAGCGAAAAAAATACTTATTATGTCTATTTTTTTTTCTAATGCAGCTGGCAAACAATTAGACAGTTGCCTTTGATGCCTTAAGGCAAGCGCTGCACAGACGTTACTCACTTAGCACTACCCAGGAGGTGCGTGTAGTTTGAAGATAAGCTACGGACGCGGAGTAACAATACCTCCTCAACGCTCTACGATTCTTGTTAGATCGGGACCTACAGTTTAACGTAGATTCGAACCCTTCAAACAACTCTGGCACCACCGGGACTCGAACCCGCAACCTGTGGCATCGAGCACCGGAGCGCTAGCCACTCGGCCATTCAGAAAACCAACGGGTTGTTTGTAAAACTGAACTTAATTTCTCACATCATCCAATATCTCGCCAAAAATGGCGACATTTATTGTTAATTTGGCGACACTAAATGATGATTGCATGACGGTATGATGGCTGACTCTCATATAACACTAAATGGCGTTCGTATGAGAGACTCACGATGTGAGAAGAATTACCATCATTACCTCAACCAAAATCGGACTTGTTGGCGCCATTGCAATTTGGATCGAACAGCCTGGACGGTATCATCAAGAAAAAAATTCACACCTTCTTTTCACCTACCACAACCCAAAGGATTTATTAATTCACATATACCTGGTATGGATACAAGAACTATTGAGTTTCGAATCAAGTCTTTTAGTGGAGGAGTTCAATGCGCTGTCCTCTATATCAATTTGGATGGCTGTTACAGAAGTTTTATTAAATCCTTTTTACAGAAGCTTTATTAATCCTTCTCCATATCATCAAATATCTCGTCAAAAATTCCAAGTTTATCATTAACTTGGCGATATTTTATGAATACGATGATGGTGTTGAAAGTCATATCATACCAAAGTTTGCAGGTTACTCGTCATCTTGGTAATACTTATATGAAGAAGATGGCGATATCGAGCACTTCAAAAGTCATATTTCGTCATAATAGATCATAGTGCATCATCGTCCTAGTCATATTTCGTCATATATTAAACAATTCAGCTATCTGAACGAGAGATAGAAGGTTGCGCTATTCTGGGCTTTAAGTTTTCGAGTCTAACCACTGACCTCACTGTCGGAGACATTACTCCACGGTGCAATTCTCCGCCTTCTCCATTTACCGGAAAATAGCCCAACTGTTAATGGCTCGACGTGATGTGCGTGGCCTGAAGAGAAAATATCTACGAAGCTAAACATTGTGTGTTGCTGCTTTTGTTTATTTTCGTTTTCCACTGTTGGTTATTGGAGTAGCTACTATTTGTAGCTACTCTATCTACTGTCTTCAAAGAAATAAACCAAACGGTGTGATGCGGAAAACAAATCTTAAAACTTTAATGGGCACATGGCAAAATTTCGTCCGCAAACCAGTTTTCACTGGCAGAGGATTGATCATTGGAGTAGTGGAATTAGAAAACATTGTTTGTCGCTGCATGGGTTAATAATAATAATAAATAATAAATAAATGAGCGTGCAGATGTCGCCACTCACCACTTTCCATCGCTCCTTGACGACGTGACCCGGCTGTAGCAGGTCCTCGGTGGTCATGTTGACGTAGAAAGAGTCGTCCTCGTTGATGACCTCACTAGAGGCATTGCTGTCGCCGGAATACCTGCGGAGACAGAAAGAGGATCAATGAGGGCGTCATCGCACACTTAAAACACTGCACACAATCAACCATGCACAGACATCTCACAACATACAAGTAGATTAATAAACAGCATTAACTTTCTTTTGAATGAAACATGTATAATTCATTGCCATTGATATTTATAAGAAATTAAACAGTTTTCTTGATAATGTCTTGAGCAGAAAGCATTTTACTGATTTTGAAAAATTAAGTTTTTCTTAATTAAGCATTTATTGAAGAAAAGCAAAAAATATTTCATTTCAAGTAAAATATTCTATTCACTGAAGAAAAGCATAATATTCTATTCAATGAAGAAAAGTACAATATTTCATTTCAAGTAAAATATTCTATTCACTGAAGAAAAGTATAATATTCTATTCAATGAAGAAAAAGTACAATATTTCATTTCAAGTAAAATATTCTATTCACTGAAGAAAAGTATAATATTCTATTCAATGAAGAAAAGTATAATATTCTATTCAATGAAGAAAAGTGTAATATTTCATTTCAAGTAAAATATTCTATTCACTGAAGAAAAGTATAATATTCTATTCAATGAAGAAAAGTACAATATTTCATTTCAAGTAAAATATTCTATTCACTGAAGAAAAGTATAATATTCTATTCAATGAAGAAAAGTACAATATTTCATTTCAAGTAAAATATTCTATTCACTGAAGAAAAGTATAATATTCTATTCAATGAAGAAAAGTGTAATATTTCATTTCAAGTAAAATATTCTATTCACTGAAGAAAAGTATAATATTCTATTCAATGAAGAAAAGTACAATATTTCATTTCAAGTAAAATATTCTATTCACTGAAGAAAAGTATAATATTCTATTCAATGAAGAAAAGTACAATATTTCATTTCAAGTAAAATATTCTATTCACTGAAGAAAAGTATAATATTCTATTCAATGAAGAAAAGTATAATATTCTATTCAATGAAGAAAAGTGTAATATTTCATTTCAAGTAAAATATTCTATTCACTGAAGAAAAGTATAATATTCTATTCAATGAAGAAAAGTACAATATTTCATTTCAAGTAAAATATTCTATTCACTGAAGAAAAAGTATAATATTCTATTCAATGAAGAAAAGTACAATATTTCATTTCAAGTAAAATATTCTATTCACTGAAGAAAAGTATAATATTCTATTCAATGAAGAAAAGTGTAATATTTCATTTCAAGTAAAATATTCTATTCACTGAAGAAAAGTATAATATTCTATTCAATGAAGAAAAGTACAATATTTCATTTCAAGTAAAATATTCTATTCACTGAAGAAAAGTATAATATTCTATTCAATGAAGAAAAGTACAATATTTCATTTCAAGTAAAATATTCTATTCACTGAAGAAAAGTATAATATTCTATTCAATGAAGAAAAGTACAATATTTCATTTCAAGTAAAATATTCTATTCACTGAAGAAAAGTATAATATTCTATTCAATGAAGAAAAGTACAATATTTCATTCAATGAAGAAAAAATAACACCCATCACTAAAAAAAAAAAGCGTAATATCCCATTCATTTGATGAAATTAAAATATTCTATGTACTGAAGAAAAGTAAAATACTCTTCATTAAAAAAGTATATTCTTCCATTCATTGAAGAAAACCGAAAATTATTCATTACTGAAAGCTAAAATTTAATTGAAAAAATTTCTATTCAATGAAGAAAAGCACAATATTCCATTCATTGAAGAAAAGCAAAATATTTCATTAACTGCAAAAAAAGTAAAATACTCTATTCACTGAAGAAAAGTGTTATATTCAATACCTGCATTCAAAAATCATTAAAAAAAAAATTTTTCTCAGCTTTTATAATAGCATTTATAGCAATGATAGTGGCAATTTATAGCATTTATAGCAATGATAGTGGCAATTTATAGCATTTATAGCAATTAGTTAGGCGGCAGTACGCACAATCACTCACCAAGAGATCAGGTTCTTTCTAGTAACGTGCTTTGAGGATATTTTTTTGAAAAAAATGAGTCAATTGAGTGATGTTTCTGACAAAGAATGTATCACATCCTAAAAATAACAGGTTTCACTTTCACCAACATTATTTGTTTACATGCAAGACTAACTAATTTATACATCTATTTGTGTACACAAAAGCAATCCAAATTCGCATAAATTCTTGCAATGATTGGCATCATTGCAAAAGGGCAGACACGCCAGACATTGCTGATACTATGTGCAATATCAAAGAAGCCACAGAAATGCAAGCACCTTGTTATCTGCGGTACAAAAGAATTAAACAAACCACCGACATTTAAAAGTAAAGTAAAAAGTTTTTTTGAATCTATCAAGGGCACGAATAGAAATACACTTGTGCAATTATAAAAATTAGAATTAAGGAAATAAAAGTGAAAATAAATGTTGCGAAAATGCAACGCCAGTCCAAAAACAATTATTTTTTTTCCATATAAAAAGTTTTTAAGGCTATGTTATGTTACTTTTTCTACATGTAATTTTTGTTTGGGGGAATAAAAACAAAAATAAAGGAACAACAACAACAACAAACAAAAACAACAAAAAAAAAAAAAAAAAAAAAAAAAAAATTGAAATTTTTTTTAATAGAACGTATTAAAATAATCAGCGGCCTAATGAACAATTGGTTACCGCTCTGGTCTTTGGTACCACAGGCTTCAGGTTCGAATCCTGGCAGTGGCTTGGATATTTTGTTAGTGGTTCGGAATCCACTTTAAACTGTAGGTCCCTGTCTAATTAGCCCAAAGTAAACAAAAAAAAAGAAAGTAGAGTGACAAACCAAACATTTTCGGGCTTAATGGCCGAGTGGCTAGCGCTCTGGCCCTCGGTGCCACAGGTTTCAGTTTCTACATTTCCGTGGATGTTTGTAGTAGTTCGAATCCACTGCCGGCTGGCAACCCTACCCCCTGTAAAAAGGAGCATCTCCTGTCTTGAAATCTGCCAGTAGACACACGACTGGGCCACTACGGAGCAGTTGCGCTACGGATGATGATGATGATTAAAATAATCATGCGTAATAACAAAGGGAAAAAAAATCACGGAAGACTACCCACCAGTCAACATGAGGTGCTTTACCACAGTCGCTATCGAATCTACTTGTTTCTTACAGTAGTAATTGCAATGGAATCACAAGAGAATTCGAAAAAGGCCACATTTAGAACTCGTCACATATATCATTAAGAAAAGTTTGAGTTGGATTTTGAAATTAAAAATCGTTGTACTAAATTTCTTTTTCGCAGAGTTTATAAAATTTTCGAACGATTGATATGGGGTTGTTGATTTCTTTTCGCCATCAGTAGACCGGATATATGCCACAAGCAACCCACTGAAGGACGATAAGAGGAGGGCAGTGCCTTCTGGGAGAACTATTAGAAACAAATGTTCCCATTTGTACGTGAGAAAATCCGGAAATCTCCTACCAGACAGTCTAACTATTGATGTGAGACGATTTACGCACATTGTCACACACTCAAACGAGTCTCCTCGTTTCTGAAAGCAGTGACTGCAACGAACGCCACCAGCGGATTCCAACCTAAGTCCTCTTGCACGCTAGATGCGCACTTTAGAGCAATAGGTTATTAATCGGGCAACGTATCCTGTAAGGACAATACTAACTAATTTGATTTATATTGTTAAAATTACTACTACACCACACCACATCACTGTGCCTGAGCTGAATTGCCCCTTTACAGTTTCGGAAGGATGTAGATGAGAAGTTTAATTGGGCTCTGTGATGCTTTACGGTCATATGAGTGACTGTGAAAATATATTTGACATTTCGTTAGGTATTACTATTTCATTTTTGGGAGCCTGATGATCGTGTAATGGATGCCATGGATGGATGTTTGTAATGGTTCGGAATACACTTTAAACCGTAGGTCCCAGTCTAATATGACAACTACTACTACACCACATCACTGTGCATAGAGCTGAGTTGTCTCTATACAATTTGGGAATGATGTGGGTGAGAATAAATCTGATTGGGCTCTGTGATGCTCTAGGATCCTATTAGACCGGGTCCTATAGTTTTAAAATGGATTCTGAATCACTCAGACACATTTGTGGCATTTGTCGGGATTCGAACTCGAAACTTGTGTTACCGAGCGCCAGCCTCTAGACCATCAGGTCCTCATATTGATAAAACAGCAACTGCTGAATGAAAACGCTAAATGAAGAAAAACTAACGATTTTTGAGATCGATAACGCAGTAAAATTTACTCGCTATAAATTGCAGCTACTGATAAACGCATTCATTGTAAGTATCACTTTTGTGTAGAATATAGAATATGTTTTATAAATGGTGCAATTGGTTAAAAAGTCAATGATTTTTGTGGTTCATAAAAAGCGAAAAGCAGCTTTCAATAATTCTCTTCATGGCCGATTTTAATGTTGTTTAGATGGAAAGAAAATTTAAATGTTGAAAACAAATGGATAAAATAAAAAATAAAAAAACGTAATCAGCTGGTAATACAGGTTAGCCATACAATCAAGAATTTACTGTAAGGACAAAACACATAACAACAATTTTAAACAATCACAGAAAGAAAAAATATCCATAAATCTCATTCAGGCAAATAAATTGGTTCATCAGTTAACGTTCAAAACTGTAAAAAAAATAGCTTAAAAAAAACTTTTAAAAAACTATAGAATTCCAAACGGTTTTATAAAAGCACGTGAAAGAATTTAATAAAAAAGCATATGAAAGAAATTTAAATAAACCAATAAAAATAGCTCAAGAGAAAAATTAAAAAAAAAAAAAATTTTTTTTTTTTTTAAATATAGAATTCCAAACGATTTTCTAACATCAAGTGAACGAAATTTAAAAAAAAAAAAAAAAATCCATACATTTCCAAACGAATTTATAAAATCACGTGAGATAAAAATAATAAAAAAAAGAAAAGAAAAACTAAATTCCAAACGATTTTCTAACATCACGTGAACAAAATTAAGGAAAAAAACCCCTAAATTTCCAAAAGATTTTATAAAAATGGAACGCGGAAGTAATTTAGTAAAAGGCACGTGTAAGAAATTTAAATAAATTAATATAGAATAATTTGTGAAAGAAATTAAAATAAATAAACCATTAAGAAACGTTGAAAGTGATCTAAGATTCACTGACCCATTCTTCCCATTACAATACCCATATATTTTATGGGTAATAATTTTTTAAATATTTAAGTCAGTAAAATCATTCCAGCTGTAATCGAGATAAAGTTTTATTTTCTAAATGACGTGTTATTAAATAAAAATTAATTATTAAAAGTGGCGAAAGGAAATTTTTTGTAAAAATAGCTTTATTGGCATTTATTTTAATTAAAAATTATATTAAAAGCATAGATTTCACAGTCTATCACAATGAACGAATTGGTGAATGTGCACTCTTTTAAAGAGAAATGTTTTCACAAAAAAGTCAAACAAAACTGGAATCATAGAAGTATAGAAAACGTTTTTAATATTTTTGAATATTCTCAAATTTAATTACTAACATTATACCATGGTTAATTAAATGTTACTATCATCAGTTATTAAGTAAAATTTCTTGTCGAAATAAAATAAATAGATTATTACATCTTTATAAACAAGAAAAAAAAAAAATCAGATATTAAGTATCTGATACATAAAACATATTTGACCTTTGTTATTCAACATATGACATACATAGAATTTTTTTTTTTTTAAATACTAGTGTTAAGACATTTTGTGAGTAAACCAGAAATAAGCCAATGTTTATTTAATTTATTTTAATAATTTCATTAAATTTATTTAATATTATTTTAATTGAAAATTAAAAAAAAAAATAGGGAAGTTACTGAGGCAAATACCCATAATAGGGGCCGCTGGGATTATTTATTAATTATTTTCGCCAAAGTGCGCCAAGAAGAGGGTTGTGATTGTAAGTGAAGTACAAGAAATCCAGGTTACCATATTTGGAGTCACAAAATTTGTTAAGTTAAGAACAAGTTTGTGAATGTGTTACATGAATAAGATATTAACATTATTTTAATTAAAAAAATATATATTAAAAGGATAGATTTATTACAATGAACACGTTAGTGAATGTTTTATACCCTTATAAAATGTGACCTGTAAATTAAATATTTTCACGATAAAATCATACGGTTTAATCTCTGGGAGTTTAGAAAATATTTTAATATTTTTAAATATTCAACATCTTCATTCCCTTCCTCACTATTCGGGGCGTTCCATAATCAAGAAAAGTCACGTTCATGTGCCAGGAAAATCGTCAAGAAAACGATAAAAACCTCCACCTAAATAAACCAGAAAAAGATTGAGAGAAAATTACACACCATTATTTTTCCTCAGATCAATTTAAAAATCTTTTTTAAATGAACACAACTTCTAACAGTTCCTCATTTAAAAAAAAATTTTTTTCCAAAACGGAAACGTTTCAATTTTATGATCATTTAACGAATCTTTTGTCAGTGTTATTATAACATTGTTATAACCGAAACCTTAATCTAGCGAAATCGGCGCAGGCCCATGTCGCAGCCAAACGAATCAATACACCAACCTTGAACTGCATTCCGATCCCTTTCCTACCCTCCTCTCCCTCCCACACGCCGCTGGTTCTCGTCTGCAGCGAAAATCGAAACCTCCCCGCACGTTTTGCTTGATCACGAACGGTTAAAGAGCAAATGATCTTCTACGAGAAGCAAATCTTGTTTCGACGTTGCTAATAAATTAAATATACTATCACTTCGTTATGTTTTTTAAGAGATTTTAATGCTCCACAGAATTATGTTTAGAAAATATATGTGTTCGTAGAAAATATCAATTAATTAAGGTACTTAATTAAATATAAAAAAATTTAATTCAAATACATAGCACAGTACTTTTTCATTTAATTTCATTCCATAAAAAAATAATTTAGTTAGTTATATTTTTATATTCTATAAGCGATACGTTCGCAATTCATGAAGGTTATCGTTCGAAATAGAAAGAAGAAAACAGACTAAATAATAAAAAAAAAAAAAGAATTCCAAACGATTTGAGAAAAATTCCAAGCGATTTTATAAAAAAAAAGAACGGGAAAGAAATTAAAAAAAAAAAAACTATACAATTTCAAACGATTTTATGAAAAAAAAAGTACGTTTAAAAAACTATCGAATTTAAAACGATTTATAAAAAAAGAACATAAAAGGAAGTTAAAAAAAATAAGAAACAAAAAAACTATGAAATTTCAAACGATTTTATGTAAAAACAAAACATTTAAAAAAAAAAAAAAAATCGAATTTCAAATGATTTTATGAAAAAAAACGTGAAAGAAATTAAGGAAGAAAACAAAATAAGAAGAAACGAAAAAAAAAAAAAAACTATAAAATTTCAAACGATTTCAAATAATTTTTTTAATTTTTAAAAAAATTAAAAACTAAAGAATTCAAACGATTTTTTAAATAAAAGAACGTGAAAGAAATTTAAAAAAAAAAATAAGAAACAAAAACTAAAGAATTTCAAACGATTTTATAAAAAGAGAACGACAGAAATTAAGTAAAAAAAAAAATACAGAAATTCAAACGGTTTTATACAACACGTGAAAAATCAAAAAACTAAAATTTTCAAACGATTTTATAAAAAGAGAGCGTGACAGAAATTTTAAAAAAATAAGAAAAAAAATCAACTAAAAATTTCAAACGATTTTATAAATAAATAAATAAAAACACGTTTTAAAAAAATTTTAAAAAAATCTATAGAATACCAAACGATTTTATCAAAAAGCATGGAAAAAATTTAATAAAAATATCATGTGAAAAATATTTAAATAAGCCAATGAGAATAGTCTGTGAAAGAAATTTAAAAAAAATAAACTAACCAATAAGAATAGTTGAAAGTGGTCCAGATCGTCGCTAACCCATTTCTCTCCCAAAACAATATCCACATATTTTGTGGATAATAAACAATAATAATGATATGTTAACTCATTTAATAACTAAAACACAATACAACCATCACAATTTTTACTTTTGATGCAGATGATAATTTATTGTAACGCAATTTGCGAGTTAAATATTTATATTTCAATATTTTAGCGATATAATTTTATTTAATTAATAATTTAAATACGGTTTAAAGATCACAAATTTCTTGAAATAATTTTAGCACTTTCCTGAACTTTTTTTTTCGAACCAAACAAAAGAATTTCCGTTCACAGATTAGACATGAGATCTTTCGACGGATTTGTTAGGAATCGTTTGTGGTGTTTCAACACAGAATCTCGAGTTAGAAGACCCTATTGAGAGTCCCTAATCCATTATTTTATATCATTACAGTTAGAATCGGTTGACCAACCTGCACACTACAAAACTAATAAGAAAGATATTGATTAATTTTTTTAAATTACCCTTTCAATGCAAACAATTGCAAATTAATTGAAAAATTAAAAATATCCTATAAAAATTTTTAAAAATAAAATTTTCAATTTGAAGCATTTTAGCAATAAGAAACGAAACATTTAATAATTGCTGCCTTATAATTAAATGCTATTTATTAAATTGAAATAAATATAATTTAAAAAAATAACATATGATACGCCATTTTTTTCTTAAATTCATTCCACAAACCATTAGTCATGCTTCATTCTCACGTGAGAATTAAGTTCATAATTCAAAACCACCCAAAAATGTGAACCTTTTACTTAATTACTAAAACACAATACAGGCAACACAGCCATTTGCAATTGTGCAAACAAAAGCAATGGCAGAGAGAACAACTTTATTTTCCACACAATTTGATAAAACATCAAAAATGAAATGGGACATTTTATAGCCAAAGGTGCTTTTTAATAAAAAACCAAAATTAAAAAAGGAAAGTAAAGAATAAATTAGTTTATTTAAAAAGGGGACCGCTAACCAATAAAAATTAAGGACTCCATGAACTAAATTACCTTTTTATTTGTTGTCAAGTTATTATTAAAATGGTTTTTTCGAAAATGGTTTTAAAGGAAAAGCCATTTAGAAATATGACTAAGTGAAGAATTGTGGAATTTATTTAATTTATTTTAATGTGGAACTACAGTAGCTCCTAATATTCATGACATAATTTTTGGTTTACTGCTGTTTCACTTCTCAAATAAGTAATTTTTTAATGTTTTCCAAAATGACTTTTGCATAATTTTAAAAATATTTTCATTATTATAAATATTAATTCATTAATAAGACTGTTAAATAGATAATGAGTTTTAATTTTGCTCTATTCTTAGTCAATGGTGAAGAATTAACAAGGGTATTGGTTCTTAAATGTGTGTGAATAGGGGGTGGGGGTCCCGACCTGTTTTTAGGACCCCCAAAAATTCTAAAAGAATCGTAAAAAAATTTAGAAAATTGCTCCCTTTTAATGTTTTTTTTTTTTTTTTTTAATTTCTCGTTAAAAGTTAACTTTACATTTTCTTTATTAATATTGTTAATTTTTCTTTTTTTAATTCGTACTATTAGTTCACACTCTCCCTATATATATTTATATATCTTGTTTCAAATTTTCAATCGTTCATAAAATACTTTTTATTCATCCACTCGAGTTCAAATACATTTTTTGAACTTGTAATGGATGGCACTGGATGTTAATACAGTTTTTCAAATATTAATTCAGTAATTAAATTTAATTAATTCATTTTAGTTTTTTTTTTTTATTTAAGTTGCCTATATCTATCCATAGATGGCGCCAGATAAATTTAAAAATGAATAAAAATTATTTATAAAGAACTTTCTGCAATAGAGTGAAAAAAAAAGTAGAATTGACTTTAAAAATTTTTTTTTTTTTTACATTACTTGTTTAATATAATGTTTCAAAAGCTACAGTGACTTTTATTCAATTTTTAGTGTTTGTGACTATACACACATATTTTTATATAATAAACTATAAATTCCAAGGATTGTTATGTTCATATTTTTTTTTTTCTCACTCTTTTGTTGGAAGGGGTCGTAGAAAAGTTTTAAATTGGAAACGGGGTCGTAGGAAAATTTTGAGTTGCTCTTCACAGATTAGGTAGGATGTGTGTGAGAAGAAGACTGATTAGGCTCTGTGATACTCTACGTTATATGAGACCGAGACCTACGGCTTAAAGTGAATTTCGAGCAAACTACAAACATCCATGGCACCCCGGACTCAAACTCGAAACCTGTGGCATCGAGCGCCAGACATTCGGCCATCAGTCTTCAATATGATTATTATATTCATAAATTAGTTCCAGAAATATACGAATGAAAAATAACACAAAAATAAGGTTAATAACCAAACGAAAAAAATAAAGGTTCACAATTCTAACCAAACAGGTTCTGTACAATTCATCAAAAAAATTCATTCAAAACTCGTGTTTTAAATTTAATTTTCTCTATTATTGGAAAAAAAGTATTATAGTGTTTTTTTTTTTTTTTCGTCCTCAAAAATTAAATCGTGTTAGAACGAAACCGTGTTATGAAAATCCCTTGTTATATGAGAGCTGGATGTACTTAAAATATCAATAAACGAGCATTAAAAATAATAAATTTTAGAACCCTTCTAAAAAAAAAAATTGAAGAAAAAAAAATGACAAAAAAAAGTGATGCGAAAGAGACATCACGTTGTCATAGTAACGGTGCTTTTATTAAATATCATCTCCGTGTCACTATTTGTCCCGGAAACGTGTTACACAAAAGAAAGAAGAAACAGTAAAAGATTCTATAAAGAACAACAGATAAAATTACGGTTACGTAAAAAAAAAGTGGTTCTACGTATGTCTCAAATTATATCGATAACTTTCTTTATTTATTTTAGCATTATCTTTACTTTTTTCTTTTCTTTTTATAAAATATTGTTCATTTCGGATAACTGCATTATCTTTCTATCTCTATTTTTATTTTTTAAAATATTGCCAATTTTGGATAACTGGATTATCTTTACTTCTTTCTTTTCACTTTATAAAATATTGCTAATTGTGGATAGCCGCATTATCTTTCTATCTCTCTTCTTATTTTATTAAATATTGCTAATTTTGGATAGCTGTATTATCTTTTACTTCTGTTTTTTCAGGTTGATTGTTATTGCTAATTTTGGATAGCTGCATTATCTTTACTTCTGTCTTTTCTGTTTATAAAATATTGCTAATTTTGGATATCAGCATTAGCTTTACTTTTTTTTCTTTTCATTTTTTAAAAATATTGCTCATTTTGGGTAGCTGCATTACCTTTACTTCTGTTTTTCAGGTTAATTGTTATTGCTAATTTTAGATAGGTGCATTATCTTTACTTCTGTCTTTTCAGGTTGATGCTGATTCAAGTTGATTGTTATTGCTGATTTTCGATAGCTGCATTATCTTCATTTCTTTTTTTTTTTTCGTTTTATAAAATATCGCTAATTTTCGATAATTGCATTGTCATTACCTGATGGAGCAGTTTTTAGTGCACTGATAAAAGTATGAAATGAAAATAAAAATTTATGAAACTTTAAATGTAACTAGATAGTCTTTCTTTATCTTTTTTTTTTAGATAATTTTTTTTTTTTTCTAAATTACAAAAAACAATTACTTCAATGTGCTAATACCTGCTATATCAGTTAAAGACAATATACAGTTTTTATCTTAATTTTATGACATTTTGCAATGCTACAAACATATTTCTAAAAATAACAATTTGGCAGATTTTTTTTTTTTTTTTTCCGTATGTGTGAAAATCAAAAAAATGCTTTTAAAAATGACAAAGTACGAAAAAAAATAGTGTGACAGATGTATCAGAAAAAGATTTTGGTAAGACAACAACAACAACAACAAAAAGTTTAAGATGTGCAAAAACTTCTGACAGATTTTCAGGAGAAAAATGTTTTCAGATAAACAATAAAAAAGAAATGGTGTTTTTCTTTTAAACTTAAAATAAATAAAAATAAGAAATAGCTTGGAAGGAAAAGAAAAACATTTTTCTCTGAAAGATGATCCTAAGACAAAAACAAACTTAAAAACAAAAACAAACTTAAAAATATATATTTTAGTTTCCAGAAATAAAAAATTTTACTTTTGTTACAATAAAACACATTCATCAAGTTATTTCATAATTTGATCACGAAACGCATTTATTCTTCGTATAATCCGTGAATTCGGATATTGTTATTTATTATTAATTATTATTATTTTAGACTATATTATTATTTGTTTAAAACTATATTATTATTTTCTATATATTATTATTATTAAAGACCATATTTCTTGCTAATATTCCTTTTTCGTTTATAACTGAAACAAACAAATTATATGTTCGAAGCTAATCAAATAACGATTTTAAATAATGGTTTTGAAAAATAATAATAAAAAACATCAGTAAGTAAGAAGTAAGATATAGAAACTCGAGACTGAAATTATTCTATTAGAAATTATTATTATTAAAATTATTCTAAAAATGATTAAATTAAAAATTATTTTCACCTCGAAACGATTACAATTTGAAATAAATTAAATTTATTCACAAAATGTATTTTATAAATCAGTGATTGAGATGTATAAAAGTTTTTTTTTAGTTGACAGCATGGTATTTATATTCACATATTAATGCTTTCATTAAAATAGTTGTGTTTCTTAATCTACCGGAACCTACCCTAATTACATTTGTTTGGGATATCCGTATCATTAAACTGAATAAACTGATTTTTGGGCATTGATTTCATAATTTTCTATCTACTAATAAATCAAAAATAAATTAAAATTATTTACTTGCTCATTGTGAAAAAAAATTGATTACATATTTTTATATAAATAAACTGTAGCAGATAAAAAACCTCGACGTTGTCTAGCTACAAAAAAAAAAAAAAAAAATAAATAAATAAAATAAATAATTTTTTTGTTCAGAGAAATTTTTTTTTTTTTTGTTAGGAAAAGAAATCAAAATCGCGATTCACAAAATAATCTGATAACAATTAAAAATTATCGTTTGGCAAATTGTAAAATTATTTTTAATAAATATTTATAGATAAAAAAAAAAAAAAAAAAGAGAATTCAGAATACAAAATAAATAAATAAATAAATAAAATAAAAAATAAGTGTATATATAAAGAATATTTAAAAGAAAGGAAAATATTAAATAATAACACATTCATATAAAAATTTATCATTTTATTTTCAAGAAAAATTTTTTAAAAATAAATGCAAGCGATTTTCACGCTACCAGATGGCGCCAGGCACTCTAAATGAAATTATAATGCCACAAAAAATTTTGTGTTTAATTAATTTTTTTGTGTTAGAATAAAAAAACCAAAAATAAAATAATGTAAAAAAAAACTATTAATTTTTCTAGAGAGCACATTAATAAAAAAAAAAAAGAAAATTTCTGCTACTAAGTGTTGCAGTTTTAAAAAGTTTAAAAAAAAAAAAAAATATTCTAAATTAATACATTTAATTATTTTTATTACATTTAAAGATTATCGTTTGGCAAATTATTCTGAACAAATAAATAATTAAAAATTAAGAATATTCGAAGAATTATTCGAATAACTATTTGCAAAATGAATTTAGAATGAAAAAATAATTATTAAACTTATGTAATAAAATATTCATATAAGTTTCTTATTTTTTTTATATAGAGAAATAAAAACAATTTAAATCTAATTAAATTTACATTTAATTTTGTAATTTTTAATCAATCATTTAATAAAATAAGATCAGTTAATTTTAAAAAAATTTATTAAATTTAAGTAATTCATATTATATAAACATATGCACATGATAACTAATTAAATATTAATAAAGTTAAAATTCATATTATGATTAGGATAACAAAAATAAATTTCAATTTATAATGCGTGTAATATATTATACAAAATATATTATAAAACAACATTTTTAAACATTTAAGTTTTGGTTTTTGCACGCCTTCAGCACACTAAATACTTTTATTTCATGAAAGATTAATTGTTTTTAAACAAATGCTGAGATTTATAAGTATGAAATGACGTGTCGAATTAATGAAACTAGCAAAAATGATCGCATTTATGGAAGAATGAAAACAAGACCACAAGAACAAACAGAAAATACTCGACAAAACTTAAGACGGATTAAATAAAGAAAATTGAAAAAAAAAAAAAAAAAAAAAAAAAAAATTAAATTAAATTAGTAATTATAATCTAGGTGAATTTGTTATGTCTAATGAAAAATTAAAACATTATTATTATCATTATTAAACATTTTCACTTCATGCAAAACATTTAATATAAGATAACTTCATTTAAAGTTTATCGTTTGGCAAATTATTCTGAATAATTAAATTAAGAATTAAGAATATTCGAAGAATTATTCAATAACTATTTACAGGTAAAAAGAATTTATAATGTAAAAACAAAACGTGTTAAACTTATTACGTTTAACTTATTGCTTAACTATTACTTAAGCCCTTAAACTTATTATTGTTTATTACGCCTGATAAACGTTAAAAATGGCATCAATTATGCAAAACATTTGATATCATTTAAAAATTATCGTTTGGCAAATTATTCTGAATAATTAAATTATTAAGAATAAAGAATATTCGAAGAATTCTTTTTGATTAACTACTGATGAAAAAAATTTAGAATGTAAAATATAAGGATTAAACTTATATAATAGAACATTTTTTTCACATTTACATTGCAAAATTTCTTCAATCCTCTTGGCTTTTATATTATATGGAAATTTTTATGAATCATATTTATTTAATTAGGATCGTTTGTGCCCACATGATCAGAATTTCTGTAGCGGAAACGTAATTTAATCGGGTTTGTACTAGCAGTAGAAAAGTAAGCTAAGCCATTTTTTTTTTACTTGAAACAGGCTTTATTTAGTTAGAAGCGTTCGGTGTAATTAAGGCTTTCAGAAATGAAAAGACTCGGTGGAGATTATATCAATGTTTGTAAAAGCCATTTCGTTATTATTATTTTATTTTTATTTATTATTATAATTATCATTTTTTTTTATTGAATATGTAGTAGTGTCTCCTCCAATTCTCGAGAAATGAATTCTGTAACTCCAGAATACACTGATAGAGGGCGCTGTGAAATTCCTTTATTGTTTAAATTATGTACCTCAAATGATATTTATTCGTATTTGTTTTGTTCATTTTGGGTTTAAGCGACTGGCATAATATATCTAAGATTTCATTAGAAAAATTAACTTTTCCTCTCCGCATCTTTTGTTGACTATTCTTTTTTGTTTTCCAAGAAATTTCCAAATGATGAGCTCTTGGTCTGATATTTTTTAAACAGTTCGAGTCAAATTAATACGAAAAATTTTTTTTCAGCATGATTTTTATTAATTGAAAGAAAATTGTTTTTTTTATTTGAGTTACGGTATTGACATCATGAAAAAAAAAAAAAAAAAATTTGAATTAAAAATATTTTTTATTTGTTTATGGCATTACTATTATGAAATATATATATATATATATATATATATATATATATAGATAATTGTGCATATCGCCTACGCGTGAATCTATATATTTAGGTAATCTGATATGACACGACTGTTATGTTCCTTTTTTTTCTATTGCAGGTGGTAAATACTTATAGACCGTGATCTTTATGCCATAAGGGCTGCACCGCTGTTACTCACTTAGCACTACCCAGGCGGCGCGTGCAGCCTAAAGATAAGCTTTTGGAAGCGGAGTAACAATGCCCCCGCAACGCTCTTATTAGACCAGGACCTATGGTTTAAAGTGGATTCCGAACGACTACAAACATTCATAGCAGCACCGGGACTTGAGCCCGAAAACCTGCGGTACCAAGCGCCAGAACGTTAGCGACATCGGCAATCAGGCCCTTCTGTTATGTTCCTAAAACAGACATATTTATAGGGTTCTCTTATTGTTCTTTATTCTTTTGAAAAATTGCGAGAATAACTTTAAAAAAAAATCCCTTTAATTCTTCAGTATTTGAAATATGTAACGGTGACCGTAATCGAACCAGCCTAGAGGTAAGCTTGCGCACCTCGCCACTAGGCCACGAGTCGAACAAAGCATATGCTAAAGGAAATTTTCTCAACAAAGAACTTTAATAGTTTGCATATAGTTCTTCCATTTTAAACAAATTCTTTGTTGAAGAAATTATCAAACGATAAGTTCGTCAAAAATTAAAAAGAAAAAAATAATAAAATAAAAAAAATAAAAAAAAGAATTTACACGAATATGAAAAAGAATGTGATAACAGCAGTTGGTGGCAATAAAACCAATATCACAATCCTTCAGAAAAAAAGCAACCTTTTTATCACTAAAATGGCTATTACTGGGCGAAAGTGCCGGAAGGAAAAGATTACAGCTCACGTTTGAGCGAGAGTACGAGTAAAACACAAGCAAGACAGGAAATTTAATTGGTTCCGTTCTGATTCCAGTTAACCAATAAGTGGACACGGATTGTCCGATGCCATCTTTTTCTTTTTGTTGAATAGCGAAATGAAATGGTAAAAGTTATGCCTGTTCTCAATCTTGAATATAAAATTTGAAACTTTTAATTTGCTTTTTGCTTAGCAAATTATTTAAAGCGTAATTATTTCCAATATTTTTGCAAACGATTTTTATTATTTCCAATATTTTGAAACGATTTTTATTATTTTCATAGTTTGCAAACGATTTTTCTTTCTTTATCTTTTTTTTTTTTTTTTAAAGAATGTTTTCAACAAAGAACATTTGATTAACAAAAACGCTGACAGTTTAATAATTTTTTGGTATTAAATTCATTAACGTTTTTTTAAAAATAAGTTTTACATTTTTTTTTTACTTTTACTTTTTTTCCTTTTTGAAAGAGAGAAATTCTTGCTTTTTACATACAGAGATATTATTATTTTAAATGGCTAATTAAGATGGATAATTAATTTTAATGTTTTAGTTTTTTTTTATGTCTGCTTGCATTTTTAATGAAACCAACGATTTTATACAATTTTTCATAAATAAAATGTTTGTTTTTTTTAATATTTGCACAACGGTTTTTAAAATCCTTTAATCTATGACAAATCTCTTGCTTTAAATAATTATACATTATTATGTTATGTTTATTATTATATATATTATTACGATCGATATATTATTACGTTATGTTAAATAGAGACATAATTTATTATTACATTATTGTTATTGTTGTTACTTATCCCACTTGGTAGATATCTAATCTAGACCAAGTCCACGAACCCGTATGGACTCATGGTTGAAGGGGAAGGAAGTAGCTTCTGTTGTGATGGAGCACCCGTAGATAGAAGTCTGACTTTTGCTCCGTGACGCTCTTACAGTCATATGAGAATGGAACCTACGGCTTAAAAGTGGATTTAGAACCACTACAAAAATCCATGGCACCGCCGGGACTCGAACCCGAAACCTGTGGTAGCGAGCGCCAGAGAGCTGGCCACTCGACCATTCAGGCCCAAAAATATTTGTTGTTGTTATCGTATCCCCTCATGGAAGGAGGGGAAGAAAGGATGCAGCTTCTTTCTGATGGAGCACCCGTAGGTAGAAGTCTGATTTTGCTCCGTGACGCTCTTATAGCCATAGGAGAACGGGACCTACGGCTTAAAAAATGGATTCCGAACCACTACAAACATCCATGGCACCGCCGGGACTCAAACCCGAAACCTGTGGCACCGAGCGCCAGACACTCGGCCATTCAGGCCCAACATTGTTATTATGCTTGCATTTTAAAATGATTTTATTTTTTGCTTTCTCATGCTTGTATTTTAAATTAAATAAACTATCTTATATGATTTTTTTTTCCATAATTAAAATGCTTTTTTTTTTTATATTTACAATACAGTTTTTAAAATACTTTATAATTAATCTCTAACAAATCTCTTGCTTTAAATAATTATATATTATGTTATGTTTGTTATTATATATATTATTATGTTAAGTTAAATAGACATATAATTTATTATTACATTGTTATTACGTTAAATTTTAAATTGGTTTTCTTTTTTTTTTTTTTTTTCATGCTTGCATTTTAAATCTATTTTATATATGCATTTTTTTTTTCATAATTAAAATGTTTTTTTTTATATTAAAAAACTGGTTGCTCTACGGTTTTATAATCTTTTATAATTAATTTCTAACAAATATCTTGCTTTAAATAATTATATATTATAATGTTATGTTTATTAATATATATACTATTACGATAGATATATTATTACGTTATGTTAAACAGAGATATAATTTATTATTACATTGTTATTATGCTAAATTTTAAATTGATTTTATTTTGTTTTTTCATGCTTGCATTTTAATTAAATAAACTATTTTACATATGTATGTTTTTTTTTCATAATTAAAATGTTTTTTTTTTTTATAAAAAAAAAATGGTTCCTGTTTTATATAAAAAACTGGTTTACTGTTTTTAAAATCCTTTACAATTAATCTCTAACAAATCTCTTGTTTTAAATAATTATATATTTTATGTTATATTTATTATATATATTATTACGATAGATATATTATTATATTTTGTTAAATAGATATAATTTATTATTATAAATTTTAAATTGGTTTTATTTTGTCTTTTCATGCTTGCATTTTAAATAGATTTTATTTTTGTTTTTTCATACTTGCATTTTAAATTAAATAAACTTTATATGTCGAAATAAAAATGTTTAAATTATGTAATAAAAATTGTATTATAAAGGATTTTAAAACTGTATATATATATATATATATTCATAATTAAAATGTTTATATATATATATATATATATATACTACAGTTTTAAAATATAATACAATTTTTATTACATTGTAAACCAAATATAAAGCACAAAATAAATACATATTAACAAACCAATATTATGGGTACTAAGTCATTCATGACGATTAAATGGGCACTTTCTACCCAACTATCAGTGGAAGCTATCTAAGCAATTCCGGTAATCCGCTTAAATAAACGCAAATCTAATCACCGCAATTTGCATTTGACATCGAAACTTGCACCAGAAAAGTGCAAACGCAATAAAACTGTCGAAATGTAATCTCGTACATCCCCTCAACCCCACATGCATTCGCACACATCCATCAGATTTATGCGCTGCCAAGAAATAAGCGGCGAGAGCGGAATTGTCGCGTCCTCCAATCAGAGATGACAAGACAGATTACGTCATCGATGAGTCACGGAGAATCTAGCGGAGGAAATACCCGACCCAATCTTTGCCGCCATTTTAGTATTCAAAGAAGGTTTTTGACCTTAAACTTCCATAAACTGAAACCTTAGCTTGGTTAACGTTATAGAAATTTTTGAAATGGCTCTGTACATTTGAATACAGTTTAAAGCTATTGAAGCTTTAATAATAAATTAATAAATAATAATGATAAATTTGCGGTAAAAAAATTTGTGTTATTATTCTTATTTCTAAGAAAGAGTAATGATAACTAGCGTAAATGAGTCACTAATAACTATTTTTTACCCCTTCAAAAAAAAAAAAAAAAAGAGTTTTTAAACATTTGAAATAATATTAAGTAGACAGACATATCTATCTAATATTAAAAAATAAATAAATAAAAGAAAAAAGAAAATGAAGAAAAAGAAAAACCAACGTATGTATATATGTTTTTTTTTCTTCTTATTAATATTCATTTTATTTTTTTATTTATTTATTGCAGTAAGTAAATTTTTAGAAATAACAATTACCACTACACTACGATAAACAGAATTTGAAAATCAATTTTGAAAATTTTAATACTTGAAAAAAATAAAATCATTTACATTTCCAATTTGAGTTAGCAATTTAAAGATAAAAAAAAAAAAAAAAAAAAAACATTTTAGAACTAAATTTTTTTCTCGTAATATAATATCAAATAATATATTTCCGCAATAATTCTCCCAATATTATATATAATGTAGAAATATCTAGAATTACTATTCCAAGATAAATAAATGTTGACAAAATTTTAGGAATCAAAGTTTTTAAAATTAAAAACGAAACAAGATATTATACCCCACTCGTGGCTCAATGGCAACGTGCACCGCTGGTGAGCATTAGGGCTGAAGTTCAATCCACTGGCGGCTTTGTTATAGACGCTGTTTCAAAAACGGAAAAGACTCGATGGCGTTTGTGATGTTCAGCATCTTGACTCGTGAGTCGGACTACCTAGTGGGAATTTTCCAGGTTTTCTCCTAAATGATATACACATGTGAGGTAAATCCCCCTAAAAGTCTTCCCGGAAGACACAGCCGTCCTCCTTCAAAGACACGGAGCAGAAGTCAGACTTCTACCTACGGGTGCTCCATCCCAACAGAAGATATCCCCCCCTTTATTTTATGAGAGATACGACAACAGCCACAAAGATGTTATTTACGTTGTATTATAAAAGAGTCCATGAAATTTTATAAGAAAATATAAGGGGCCTGATGGCTGAGTAACGGGTACTTGGTGCTACATGTTTTGCGTTCGAGTCCCAGAGGTGCTATGGATAATTTTACGGTTCAGAATCCGCATTAAGCAGTTGGTCCCGGTCTAATATAACTGTAGAGCGTTGGGCGTAGGTTTGATAACTTTATCACTTAAAGAAAACATCTCATGTCTCGAAATTTGTCAGCAGGCAGACGGGCTTGGCCCATCATTTGGTTGTTGCGCCAATGATGATGATGATAAAGAAAATATAAAACACACAGTATTGTATTTTAAAGCGATACAATATTCAACAAAATTGTAACACTATTGCTTTTTTTATTTATTCATTCAAATTATGGTTATAACATTTCTATATATGCTGGAAAAATTTCAAAATCATCTTTTCTTCAATGTTTTGAAACGAATGTGTGATGCGAAACGTTTTCAATGTAATATTTTTAAAGTCGTGCTATCGCAAACATTGAACTATTTCAGTTTATTTTCCGCGTGATGGACCTGAATGGCCGAGTGGGTAGCACTCTGGCGCTCGGTACCACAGGTTTCGGGTTCGAGTCCCGGCGGTGCCATGGTTGTTTGTAGTGGTTCGGAATCCACTTTAAAAGTAGATCCCGGTCTCATAGGATCGTAGAGCGTTGCGGGGGCATTGTTACTCCGCGTCCGTGGCTTATCTTCAAGTTACACGCGCCCCTGGGTAATGCAAAGTGAGTACGTCTGTGCAGCACTTGCCTTAAGGCATCCAAGACCAAGCTGTCTGCCAGCCAGCTGCATTAGAAAAAAAAAAGAAAAATTTCCGCGTGATAAAGAGTGACTCATTGCAATTTATTTGGTTTGTTTTGCACTGCGAAGATCTTTTTCTTCCATGACTGCATATTTAGTTAGTTTTTTTTTTTAAAGCAAATTAAAAGTTTTAAATTACTTTTTCCTCTAATTTAGTTGTTTTTCTTAACTTCCATGTTTTTATGTTTTTAAAACCATAAGAATATTAATGTAAATAATCTATTAATGGATCATTTTTTTTTTTCAGCTTATTTTTCTCAGAAGAATAATTTTTTACTAAAGTTAAAAATATGCATTGATAAAATTACGATTAAATAGTTTCTATTCTGCTTTATTATTATTATTATTTATATTATAGAAAGATGTTATATGTGTTGTTAAGATGTTGTGGAGGATTATTTAAAATCCTATCTTGAACACACAATAAAAGAAGATCTCATAAAAGCTATTCGACCATTAAGAGCAAATATGATTTAATCATTGTTTAAAATTTACAATTTCGTTTTTTTTTTCTTAATATTTTGATACCCTTTCATTGGATACCGTTATTTTTATAGGATATATATATATATATATATATATATATATAAACAACAATTGAAAGTAAAGGAATGTATTTTATGTGAGTGCAAATACTAAACTTTTAAAATTGTCAAAAATACCTTGCTATAAAAAAAAAAAACTGTTTTTATAGATACATGAATTCAATAAAAGAATGTTTTATAGATACATGAATTTATTTACTTATAAATAAATTAGTAAAGATCACAGTACATAAAATGACGGAAAAAAAGTAGGTTTGGTTTGGTTTATCGCTCTACGGTCATTTTGTGCACACTTTAGGCTAATTAGACAGTTACCTATTGTTTAATGTGGATTCCGAACCACTCATAAACATCCATGCCACCGCAAGGATTCGAACCTGAAGCCGAAAAGAAATAGGAGTCGACATAAAATATTGGACTTTGAAATCAAGAGTTGGTATAAAAGATCTGTAAAGAGTCTGTATAAAAGATTCGATTCAGGAGTGAAGAGTTTGTATAAAAGATTCGACTCAGAATACAACAATCGGTATAAAAGATTTGACTCGGGTGTCAAGAGTCTGTATAAAAGATTCAATTCAGGAGTCAAGAGTTTGTATAAAAGATTCGACTCAGAATTCAAAATCGGTATAAAAGATTTGACTCAAAGTCGGAATCGACATAAAAGATTTCACTCAGTAGTCAAGAGTCGGTATAAAAGATTTGACTCGGGTGTCAAGAATCTGTATAAAAGATTCGATTCAGGAGTCAAGAGTTTGTATAAAAGATTTCACTCAGTAGTCAAGAGTCGGTATAAAAGATTTGACTCAGGAGTCGGAATCGATATAAAAGATTTGACTTGGTAATCAAGATTCTAAATAAAAGATTCAACTCGGCAGTCAAGAGTCGGTATAAGAGATTCGATTCAGGAGTCGATAAAAAAAATTCGACTCAGGTGTCAGAGGTTACAAATTTGTTTACCGACTTCTTACCTTTGCTTACAATTTGTCCACCTCTCATTTCTTTAAAAAAAAAAAAATTCTTAGCTGATTTAAGAGTACATCGACTATTGCTTCATACGTACACTGACAAAGTGATGTACCATTTATTCTACTAGTACCTTTACGATAATTGTTTAAAAATATTTTGCAATGATGCAAATTCATTAGAGCATATTAGCTAAATAGAGCCAGAATAGCTCATTCACTCCAGACAATACGAAAGCAAACACATGGGACAAAAACGAGCCCCCATAATAAAAATAAATATATGTTTATATGTATTTATTCTTTTATATGTTTGTTTATATATATATATATATATATATATGAGTGAAGTGCTGATGGACACTCGGTAACACAGGGTTCATCTGTTGTAGGGCCTGAATGGCCGAGTGTCTGGCGCTCGGTGCCATAGGTTTCGTGTTCGAATCCCGGCGGTGCCATCGATGTGTGTAGTGGTTCGATATGAGCTTTAAACAGTAGGTCCTAGTCTAATATGGATGTAGAGCGTTAGGCGTAGGGCTGACAGCTCTAGCTCCAGCTAGTAGGCAGGCAGTCTTGGTACACCACGGGGCTGTTGCGCCATTGAAGCAGATTATTAAAATAATATCTTTGCGCAGTAATTCTGATAATCTATCATAAATAATTTCTGTGTCCCGATGTTTGTTCGGGATGAACTCCGAAACTAACAATTCGATTTTAACCTTTTTTGTTAAATGTGTTTTGTTCCAACTTGAGAGATAGGATAGTTTTTATTCAGATTTTTTTTTTTTTTTAAATGTAAAATCGACGATTTTCATATTTCGTCATTTGGCGCCATTGACGTCATTTGGCGCAACTAAAATTTGCGATTTCTCATCCGATGGACGTAATTTTGAAAGTACATTCAAAATACAAGATCAGATGTACCGTAAGATCGGGTCGTTGATGCCAATACCTAACGAAGAGCCAAAATTTCTTCAAATTTATTTTATGGGCAGTTCTGAAGAACGTGTGACAACTCGATGTCAGTATAATTTTATCGAACATGCAAGTACAAAGAGCTATTGTAGAATTGATGGAAAATCTTTTAGAAAATCATAACCAACTTATTAAATTATTTAACGAATTTATTTATTTTGACGAAAGACAGATTTACAAGAAATTGTGTTCATCGCTTAGTTCTTAAATAAATGAAAGTAATGATTATTAAAAATTAAATTTGGTAAAATAATTATAAAACAGTCTTAAAAATCAACATTATCTACCTCATTCATTAAATTAATAAAAATTAAACATTTTCTATTCGTTGAAACTTAATTTGATCTTTTCATCATTCTTTACCAATCACTTTTTTAACAATACCAATTATAGTATCTAATAATTGAACGAAATACAAGAAAGCCACAGCAACGCGTGGCCGGGTCTTCTAGTATTGTATATAAGGAAGAAATATCTGGATTTCGTCCCTCATTTTCTTTTTAAATTCTGAATATATCGACTATTCGTGTAAATCGACTATTTATGAGTATATCGACAGTTAGTTCATACATATATTGACAAAGTGACGTATCAGTTACTACTACTTCTAGTACCTTCACGATAATTGTTTAAAAAAATTTGCAATGGTGCACATTAATAAAAGCTAATTAGCTAAATTGAGCCAGAATAGCTCATTCATTCCAGACAATACGGAAGCAACACACAGTACAAAAACGAGCCATCCTCCAGTTTTTAAAAGCGCAAAAACAAATCTCTCTCCAATCGATCGTCCACTGCAGGCAGCAGCAGACTGTCTGGAGCCAAACGATTCATTTCGTTGCCAACCCTTCCCCCCTCCCATCGAATGGTTCCTGGAAAATGACTAGGTTGACTAGAACCGTCCATTTCCCTTTCAAAATAAATAAAAGTGTACAGGGTGGAGGTTTAATCCAGTTGCTTATTCGAACGATTTTTAGAAGGTTTTTCTTACAGAAATCGAATCAAGTTCAGGTTTCTGTGCTTAAAAAAAAAAAGTTCCTTCCGATTGGTTTTGGAAATTGAGAAACAATTAATTATGCATTAGTAACTGTAACCGAGGGGAAGGTGCAATTACTATTTGGCTATCCATGGTGGTTCTTTTGTATCGCTAGAAAGCGTGCGCAAAGTAATTTGTGCAGTAATTATCTAAAGTTTTTAGTAATTGTATGCATATACGTAATTGTGGTCATCAATATACGCCAGAAATTGTATCCATATACCTAAGTGGTTTATAATGTAAGATGTATAAAAAAAAAAAAAAAAAAAATCCAGTAAACTTGAACTACAATGATCTGTAAATCCGTCTACTCAATTTCTGGGGCTCGGTGCCACAAGTTTCGGGTGCGAGTCCCGGCGGTACCATGGATGTTTGTTGTGGTTCAGAATCCACTTTAAACCGTAGGTCCCGGGGTAATATGAGTGTAGAGCGTTGAGCTAACAACCCTACCCTTTAAAAAGAAAACATCTCATGTCTAGAAATTTGCCAGTAGGCAAACGGCCTTGGGGGCTGTTGCGCCACTGATGATGATCTACTCAATTAGTGTAAACTCATTAATCTTTATATTTTTTTTCTAATAGACAATTTATTAGAAGGCAGTTTATATTAGGCAGGCCTCTGGCAGTTTATATTAAGCAGGCAGGATTTTGAAGGAAGGCCTCTATACAGTTTTTCTCTAACAGAAAAACTTAATAGAGAATCGACACATTTTCTCTAGCAGATAATATATTAAATCGGCCTGATGGCCGGGTAACTGGCCCTCGGTGCCACAGTGTTCGAGTCCCGATGGTGCTATGGATGCTTGTATTGGTTGGAATCCACTTTAAACCGCAGGTCCCGATACAATATGACAGTTGGGCTTCGGGTTGACAACCCTACCGCGTAAAAAGAAAACAACCCATATCTCGACCTTCATCATGGGGCTTTGGCCCTTAAAGAAAAAGAAAATAATATATTAAAAGGCAATTAAGTAATACACAACCTATCAGTTAGAAGGTGAATTTTTCTTCAAGTCAAGTTATTAGAGGATCGTCACATTTTCCATAATAAACATATTAAAGGCCCATAAATAATATAAAATACATAATACACAATATGTCAGTGAGGAGGTACATTTTCTCTAGTAGGCAACCTATTAGAGAGCATATACATTTTTTCTTTAATAGAGAAAATATTAGAGGATTGATTCATTTTTTCTTTATATTAGGTGGTCAACACATCTTTCTTTAGTAGACGTCTTATCAGGGATCTGATGACCGAGTGACTGGAGCTGGGCGCCATAGGTTTCGGGTACGAGTACCGGTGGTGCAGTGGATGTTTGTAGCGTGCAGTAGGGCTGAGAACACTACCCAGTAAAAAAAAATATATATATCTCCTGTCTCGAAATTTGCCAGCAAGCAGACGGCCTTGGCCCAACCCAGAGGTTGTTGCGCCAGTGAAGAAGACGACGACTTATCAAAAAGAGCGGTACATTTTTCTCCAGCACGTAGAATATGCCCTGAAATCTTTTTTTTTAATAATTCGTTTTATAATTTTATAAAACGAATTATAAAAACGAAAGATAATAAAAAGTTTTAAAAATCTTTTGTCATTTTTCGTTTTTTATAAATCATTTTATAAAAACTTTGTTCTTATTTGATGAAAGTACAAAAGATTTTATCAAAAAAAAAAAAAAAAAATAATAATAATAATTATAATTTTATAAAATGATTTATAAAAAAAACGAAAATGACAAAAAGATTTTTAAAACTTTTTATTATCTTTCGTTTCTTATAAATCGTTTTATAAAATTATAATAATAATTTTTTTTTTTGATAAAATATTTTGTACTTTTATCAAAGAAAACAAAGACTTTATCAAAAAAATAAAACCAAAAAATTGCACTAAATATAAAAACATCCCACAAAAATAGGAAAAAAAAAAATTACTTTAAAAAAATGCATATTTCTGGCGTTTATCAACGAGAGTCCAAAGAACCCGAGTTAAAAAAAAAAAAAAGGAAAAGAAAAGAAAAAAAAATCCAGCCTACCCCTCAAATAGAACCTTAATGTTCTCCTTTCAAAAATGTCTACTAGGAGGCCTTTTTTAGAACCGACTTTTTTTTCCGAACAAAAAAGGAGCACGGATTCGTCGCTCCTGAGACATTTCGCAAAAAGAATCCCAGAAAAGAATTATATCTCCGTTCTCTTCGTGTTCGAAAGGCACCCGGAGAGAGATTTCCCACCCTTATCGGAATGCCCGAAGCATTTTGAATGCAGACGATATTTATCAACGGTATCGGAGAAAAAAAAGATACATTTAAACTCCGCACTCTTCTTATAAATAAACATGTAAGACAGAAAAAAAGGATGAAGTTGGAATTTATTATTTTGCATGAATATGCCCTGGGAATTTTGTTTTCGTTCCAAAATATTTAAAATACAACCGAATTTTAGCAAATAAAAGACGTAAAGTTAAATAAAAAACATTTAAGTGATTCATTGCAATAATTTTTTAAAATGTAAATGATTTTTTTTTTAAATTTTACTATAAAGAGATTATTAAAAAAGAAAAATAAATATTTTACTATTAATATGTATTCATGCCTATCTAAGGAGCAGGAGATGTCAGATTGAAAGTAATGATGAAGTTTGATTCTGTCATTTTTTAAAACGAGGAGACTCGATCTGACAGTCAATGAAAAGTGTTTCTCATTGATTACCTTCTTCTTTTCACTGGCGTCATAACCCCATGGTGGGCCAAGGCCATCTGCTTCCTGGCAGATTTCGAGACAGATTTTCTTTTCAAGGGGTAGGGTTATGAGCCCTATGCTCTAAATTTATATTAGACCGGGACCTACGGATTATAGTGGATTCCGAACCACTACAAACATCCATGGTATCGCCGGAACTCGAACCCGCAACCTGCGGCACAGAGCGCTTGTCAATCCCCATTAATTACCTGAGGGGGATTTTTTCGTATTTTCTCCGTTCCACACGAAAACGCGGGGAAGATAGCTTAAAAAGTTCTTCTTCAGGAAGGCAATGTCCAACCTTAACATGGATCCGTCAACAAGAGAGCAGAAATAGTGTGATTTATTATATCTTGAGGATACGTATTCCTTGATAAAGCAATCATTGGGTTGTTATTATTAATTTGTTTTGGACTTTTCTTAGAGGCAACTTAATATTCACAAGCTTGTTATAGTAAATTTTGTACAAATATTTACGTTTTTGTATAAATATATGTTTTTTTTATCTGTCAATACAGTTCTAACATTCTTTCTTCTTTTTTGGGAGGGGAGGGGAGGGGGTCGGAATGTGAGGCATTTACGAGTTTTTGCATAGCTTATGTTATTATGAATATATCAAACAATTTGTTTGTGTTTCTATGAAGCACAAAGATAATTTACATGTAGCGAATACTGCTTTTGTTATGCAAAATGGTCCCTTCCTTGTCAGTTCTCTCTGTTGATTTATGTATTTATATCATCATTATCATTAACGCAACAGCCCCACGGTGGGCCACGGCAGTATGTCGACTGGCAGATTATAAGACGAGAGATATTTTTCTTTTAAGGGGTAAGGTTGTCAGCTTCACGCCCAATAGCCATATTAAAAGGGACCTATGGTTTAGGATGGATTTTGAACCACTAGAAAAGCATCCATGGCGCCGCTGGCACTCGATTCAAAAACCTGTGGCACTGAGCATCACAGCGTTAGACACTCATGTGCCATATATATATATATATATATATAAATTAAAAATTTATGTAATAATTCTTCACAGATTAATCAACCAAAGCTATAATATCAATAGTTATGTCGATATTTTATTTTCATATACATTTATTTTCATTTCATAGTTACTTTAAATGAGCCTGATGGCCGAGTGACTCGCTCTTCATACCACAAGTTTCGGTTTCGAGACCCGGCGATGCTGTGGATGATTTGTAGTGGTTCGAATCCACCCTAAACAGTAGGTCCCAGTCTAATATGACTATTGGGTGTAGGGCAGACATCCCTACCCCATAAAAAACTACATTTCATGTTTCAGAACCTGCTAGTAGCTAGAACGCCTTGGTCCACCATGAGGTTGTCAAGCCATTGAAGATTTTTTTGGTTTGCCCAACAATTTAACGTGGATTCCGAACTACTCACAAACATCCATCCCACCGCCAGGATTCGAACCCTGCAGCCTGTGGTTCCAAAGACCAGAGCGCTAGCTAATTGGCTATCATTCCGCACGCCATTGAAGAAGAAGATGCCTTAAGTTAAGAAATATGCTTATTCTCAAATTTTTTTTTTAAGAATTTTAAATAAGTTTTTTTTTTTAAATTCCTTTAACTATTTACTTAAAAAATTAAATCTGAGTTAAGCCTAGTTTAAATCATTAAAAATAATTCTTTCAAAAATGAAATATATATTTCTCATTTAGAAAATTTCAAAAATTAAATTTTTGCAAAATTTATTGAAATTTAAAGATAAAAATTGTAATAAATATTAATGGAAAAAAAAAATAATAAAAATAGAAATGAAAACAGTGCAATTTGTCGCCATACAAATAATATTAGAGAAAAAAATTAACCCAGAAAATGGGGTTTTTTCCCTCAAGAGTTATTTTTAAAACCCGACATTGAACCGTTAGCGGCGTGTTATTTTTGAATTTACTCCTGACACGCGCTATTTATACTACACAGAGGAAAAAAGCATACCCCTCGCTCAATATCATTAACCTTCGGGGTTTCAAAGCTTAAAAAAATTCTGAGAAAATTTTAAGTGCTTAAAGATGATCAAATACAATATTTAAAAAAAAAAAAAAAAAACTTTTTTAAAAGATATAATCGTGACTTTTTAAGTCGCAAGCCAAAATATTAGAATAGTAGCTGAAAATGTAATAGCAAAAGGAAAAAAAATGCTAAAACATTTACAGCAAAATCAGAGAGTAGTTTTTTTACTTTTCAAACATAACACATATCTTCTAAGTAATGTTTTGAGACCAATCTTATTTATAACAAATAATATGTTTATCATTTTTCCCTTTGAACATCGGTGGACCTCGCGTACCAAGGAACAACCCACCGACGAGTGGTGAGCAGAGTGTCTTCTGAGAGAACTTTTAGGGGTAATTAACCTCGCATTGCATGTATTAAGAGCAAAAACCCGGAAAACTCCCTACCAGGACACCTAACTATCGATGCCAGACGCTTTTATACATATTGTCATAGTTCCACCGAGTCTTCTCGTTTCTGAAAGCAGCGAGTACAAATGCCATCAATGGATTCGAACTTCGTCCTTCATGCACACTAGCATCATCATCATCATCATCATCATCATCATCATTGGCGCAAAAAGCCCTATGGTTGACCAAGGCCATCTGCCTACTGACAGATTTCGAGACAAAGATGTTTTGTTTTACGGTAGGGTTGTCAGCCCTGCGCCCAACGCTCTACAAGTAGCCATATTAGACGGGGATCTACTACTTAAAGTGGATTCGAAACAGAATAATACGTATTTTCATATTTCCAGTATAATGTAACTAATATTCGATCATAATCTTGTAAAAATCTCTCTTATTTTTGTATGCACGCTTGTTGGTATTACAACTTAATTTATATAGAGAGATCTTTTTATTTATTTATTTTTTTTTTTGTCTGGTGCGTAGTTTGAAAATTACGAAAAATAACCATTAACTGTTTCTAAGCTGGGCAGAAACTTATTTTTTTTCGTCCATTGTTATAGTGCGACTTCATTTCATTGCCATCTGGTGGAGGGATAAATCTTTGATCTGACGTCATACGGCTCGATCACTAGCGTGTTTATTTTATTTGCATTTTAGATTTTTTTTTACTTTAATATTTTTTTTTTGTTTTTAATGTTCTATTAAATAAACTTGACATTTAAATAATACATTCTAAATTATTTTTATTCATAAATATTAGATTAGAATAATTAAATTATATAGAATTATTATTTATTTGCTAGAATAATAAAAAATAATTTATTAGAATAATATTTTTTTCTTTACAATTTGCCAAACGATAATTTTTAATCAGTCAAATATTTTGCATTGGCGGGATAAATTTTTCAGCTGACGTCATATGGCTTGATTAATAGCGTATTTATTTTATTTGTTTTCAGATAATTTTTTTTTTACTTTAATAATTTTTGTTTGTTTTTAATGTTCTAATTAATAAATTATTAATTAATTTTTAATTATAATTAATTTTTAATGTTCTAATTAATAAACTTGACATTTAATTAATACATTCTAAATTCTTTTTATTTATAAAGATTAAATTAGAATAATTAAATTATATAGAATTATTATTATTATTATTTATTTATTTATTAAAATAATAAAACTAATTTATTAGAATAAAATTTTTTCCTTTACAACTTGCCAAACGATAATCTTTAATCAGTCAAATATTTTTCATTGGCGGGATAAATCTTTCTGAACTGACGTCATGTGGCTTGATCACTAGCGTATTTATTTTATTTGTTTTTAGATAATTTTTTTTTACTTTAATACATTTTAAATTCTTTTTATTTATAAACATTAAATTAGAATAATTAAATTACATAGAATTATTTTTATACTTATTATTTATTTATTTATTAGAATAATAATTTTTCCTTTACAATTTGCCAAACGATAATTTTTAATCAGTGTTAAATGTTTTGCCATTCACCGTGTGTTTATCGCAAAAGTTTTGTAAATTTTTTTTTCTCTATTGATTCTTTTGCACTTTTCAACGATATTTTTCTTAAATAAAATTTATTATGAAACTAAAATTAATAATAATTAACAAGAAATGTAAATGTAAAACAAATTTTACTGATGGCTTTTTTCAGTAAAATACTTGAGTGTGTTTACCAGTGTACTTAGTCATTTTCGAGCAAAATAAAAAATGTCGATCGGAAATTAGCAAGGTAAGGACAACATTAATTAGCTATTCCTAAAGAAGTAATTCCTTAAAAATAACGGAGTGAATTGAAAGAAAAAAAAATTTTTTCGATGTTTTACAACCGAAAAAAAAATTTTTTTTTTTTTAAATCAATTTTTTTTTTTTTTTTTTTTGCGAATATGAAACATGAAAATTATTATGAAAATTTGCGTCTGAATTTTCATTTTTTATCACTTATATTGTCCATTTCTTTATGTGGATTGGAAATTCTGAATTATAAAAATTAAATGTTTCATTATGTAGCTAAAAGTTGTAATATTTTCCTTTTTATAAGCTAATAATATTTTCCTTTATAAGCTAATTCCTTCTTTATAAGCTAATATTTTTCTTTATAGGCTAATATTTTTTATAAGCCAATATTTATCTTTATTAATCTAATATTTTTCTTTATTAAGCTAATATTTTTCTTTATTAAGCTAATATTTTTCTTTATTAAGCTAATATTTTTATTTTAATATCTGACAAAATTTAAGATTTTGCTTCCTACATTATTCTGATCTATTTGTATTAATTTTAGCAGCAAGTAATTTAACAATGCATTTATGTGAAACGATTGGTTAGTTTTAAATCGCCTACACATAATACATATCTTTACTATAGGTTAAACTTTTTACTTTGTATTTTTGTAACTTTTAATTTGAAATAAATTTCATTCAGATCATTTTTGAAATTCATTATAAAAGATGTAAAAAAGAACTATAGTATTACGGCGCGGAAAAAAAAAGTACAAAACGTGACGTAATCAGTTTTATTAGAAAATTAGCCATGTTTTTAATTAAAATTGTGAAAGAAGCTAAACTTGTTCACGCATTAACTACACTTTAACACTTAATTACAATAACGCAATGAAATAATAAGACAATGTTTTGTTTTAGTTGAATTGGATTTCTTTAGTTAATTATTTATTAATTATTATTATTATTTGGATTTCATTTTCCATTTTCCTTGTATAATTATTTATTTTTTCGGTCATTTTTTTTCGTCCTTATATTTCCACTTACCTCGAACAACTTACAGAAATACGATGAAAAGGGAATAGCACTACCTTAATGAGGACTTCTAGGGTAATTAACCACATTTGAGTTGGGAATGGGTGAAAACTTTCATAAAGAAATCTGAATGTCTAGATGCGGGATGCTTCTATTTTAACATCATAATCTTCACGTAACCGGATGGCCAATTGGCTACGCTGTGGCTTTTGGTGCCACAGACTTCAGGTTCAAATCCTGGCGATGGCATGGACGTTTGTGAGTGGTTCGAATCCACGTTAAACTGTAGGTTCCGGTCTCATTAGCCAAAAGTATCCATAAATGTCCGTAGAGCGACAAACCAAACCCATGTAGTCGACACTGACATCTAGACCCAAGCCTATAAAACCCTGTGTTCTCATGGAAGGGAGCAGCTTCTGTTGTGATGGAGCACCCGTAAATAGAAGTTATACTTAATACTTAATACCGTGTATAATATACTTATACCATGTGAATATACTTATTACCATGTTGCTGAAGAAGGAAGGCAGTGCCTTCCGGAAAGAGTTTTAGAGGAACTACTCCGCATTTGCGTATCGTAGAAGTGGAAACCCGGGAAAACTCCCACCAGGTAGTTCGACTCACACTTCAAAAACATCACAATCCCCATCGAGCCTCCTCGTTTTTTGAAATATTATCTGCAACAAAGCCGCCAGCGAATGGAACCTCAGCCCTTCATGATTACCAGCGGCGTACGTTGCCAGTACGAGTCGTGAAGTGATCGGAATGAACGCCACCAGCGGATTTAAAATCGCGCGTTAATTTGAAATTGAAAACTGTGTGTGAGTTGTCCTCATCCTGAATATCCTGCAGTGAGGGACGGACATCCCATGAATAATCCACTTATGGATGGAGCGAAAGGGGGGCATGTTGGGATGATGGACCTCAGTCTAATTTAAAAGTCTTAGAAGTCTAACTTGGCACCGTGACGCACTTTACAATCATATGAGACCGGTATCTATGATTGAAAGTGGAATCCGAATCACTAGAAACATCCATGGCCATGGAAACACCGAGAGCCAGAGACACTCGGCCATTCAGACCCTTAAAATTGATAGCTACTCGTACGAACGTTGATACAAACGAACGAAATGTATGATATATGGATAAAAATGGACAATTCATAAAATATTTATGATGTTGTCTGAATGTTCTAAAAAAATCTATACAATTATTATCATACATACAAACATTAATGTTAAAAAATTACACTGATTTGATAAATTTTAAAAATTATAAATCGAACAACTATTAAATAACGAAAAAAGGAATAAAATTCATAAAAATATAGATAAAAGCTGTTTATATTTAAGGATAAACGTTTTATGTCTTTTCAATCGTTGTAACGTTTTTACTTTATATGAACATTGATTTCAAACGAGGCGAAAGTTAATTTAAGGATAAAAATCCAAAGATAACTCATAAAAATCGAAAGTAACTATTTTCTTTTGATATTGAATGTTGTAGTTAAGTGCACAAATAGTGTTAGAATGATAAACGGCAAGGGAGATAGTTCATAAAATAACTACGAATAGTTAATTAAATACCGAGTAACAAAAGAGATTCCATGACGATAGATAATAAAAATGCATTAATACCAAATAATCGATAGAAGGATAGGGAGGAAAAAGAAACTACACACACTAAATCAATATTCTGCATGATAAGGAGAAAGATAATTCTTTTGACTTTGTTTTATTTAGGAATCTTTAGATTTCGGTTAATCGAGGTAAGATGTAAGATAAACTTATTTTTATCTTGAAAATTGCTTTTTTACATAAACATGATAATATTTATTTAAAAATTATAATATTATGACAATGTTACTTTTCCCTCTGCCCGTATGGAAATTTGATTATTACTCAAAGGTATCCGATGCGGTAAAATCTATTCTGAATTGTAACATATTCAGCATTACTCAGGAAGCAGCAAATAGGGGCAAGATGCTATAACAACGAGATGCTTCCACTGAACTATGCGAGATACTTTCACTAAAACACGGGGCTACAAACGTTTTAATCTAAGGTTCTGCTGCTCTACAATAATTTCTTTTTGCACACTTTGGACTAATTAGACCGAGACTACAGTATACTTCCGAACCACTCACAAACATCCAGGCCACCGCCAGGATTCGAACCTGAAACATGTGGTACTGAAGGCCAGAGCACTAGCCTATTGACCATCAGGCCTTTGGCGATTTGTTATAATTTTTACTTTATTTCATCTAAACCATTTAGAAATTGAACATTGGAAATATTTTCTTTAAGCATTTGAATATTTATTTTACAATTGATTATTTTAATACATTTTTTAATTTATTATTTCTACTTAAATTGCTCATATAATTTTACTTAGTTAGCTCCAATTTCCAAACCTACCAGTATGAAAATTTGATTATTATTTAATAGTATCCGATGTGGCAAAATTTATTTTGATTTATAACATATTCAGCGTTACTCAGGAAGCAGCGGAGAGGGGCGAGATGCTATAACAACCCTTCCACTAAAGCATGGATCTCCAAACATTTTAGTCTAAGGTTGATCGTTCTACGGTCATTTTTTTTTTTTTTTTGCTCACTTTGGGTTAATTAGACAAGAGATTACAGTTTAACGTGGATTCCGAACCACTATCAAACATCCATGCCACCGCCAGAATTCGAACCTGAATCTTGGGATAATTCTTTGATTTAGTTTTATTTAGGAATCTTTAGATTTCTGTTAATTGAGATAAGATATATAAACCTCTTTTCATTACTTGGCAAATTCGTTATAATTTTTCTATACAGCCCAATAAAATTGCTTTTTTGTTTGCATAAACATGATAATATATAAAAAAAAAAAAAACAGAACTTTTTCCCTTCTATGTATTTGTTGATTTGATTACTATTCAATGGTGTCCAATGCGGTAAAATCTACTGTAAATTGTAACATATTCAGCGTTACTCAGGAAGATGCATAGAGAAGTGAGATACTACAACAATCCTTAAAATTAAAACATGGATCTGCGAAAGTTTCAGTCTAAGATTTGTTGCTCTACAATCAGTTTTTTGCACACTTTAGAGTAATTAGACGGGATCGACACTTTAACGTGCATTCCGAACCACTATCAAACATCCATGCCACCGCTAGGATTCGAACCCGAAGCCTGTGTATGATGTAAGATAATTCTTTGATTTGGTGTTATTTAGGAATCTTTAGATTTCTGTTGCTCGAGGTAAGATAAACTTATTTTTATTACTTTGCAAATTCATTGTAATTTATCAATACAGCCCATAAAATTGCTTTTTTATATAAACATGATATTTTTTTAAAGAGAATTTTCTTCCCCTACTGATAAGAAATTTGATTAAAAATTCAATGGTATCCGATGCGGTAAAATCTATTCTGAATTGTAACATATTCAGCGTTACTAAGGAAGAAGCAAAGAAGGATGAGATGTTGTAATAATCCATCCACTAAACCATGGGTCTCCAAACGTTTTAGTCTAAGGTTTGTTGCTCTACGATTATTTTTTGCACACTTTGGGCTAATTAGACCGGTACATTCATGCCACCACCATGGTTCGAACTTAAAGCCTGTGATACCAACGACCAGAGCGCTAGCCAATTAGACAGCAGGCTGGAGTTTTTAATCTAAGAGCCTCATTGATTCCTCCATTAAGAACCACTGGCGTATAACAGGAAGAAAAAAATAGGGCAAAATTCAATTACCAAGATACAAATCATCTTCTGAAAACCCAAACAAGCCTAAATAAATTAATTTAAAAACTATTTTTTTTATTCGTCATTTTTTTTTTAAGACCTGCAAATCGTAAAATATTTGCGATTTCAAGAGAAAGCAATACAACTTATTTTATGGAGCGTCCAGGAATGTTTTATTGGAACCGCGAGAAAATTTCGTTCCACTTCAAATACAGTGGAGCAACCAATAAAAATGTTGAATTTGATGTTTGATTTTAGTGTCTCTCCTAAAGTGAATTAAATACCAATTCAATAATTTTGCAGGAAGTTTACATTCCCTCCAAAATAATAATCAAATACTGAAATTACTAAGTAAAAATATTAGAAAAAAAAATTATTGTATCAAAAATACCTAAATATATATATACAGGGTGATTCTAATTAAAGTGCCACTTTCAAAATGCTGTCAAAAAAAGAACTACTCGTCATAATGAGTTCAAATTTGAACTGAAGATACTTGAAGAAGGGGGAATGGTACCGTTTCCTACCGCAAACAAAATTAATTAAAAATTAATACAATACAATGCTTCAATAAATAAAAAACGCTAAATAGAATTATAGTTCCAATAGTAAAGCATGCAAGTAGCGTGAAGTAGGGATTTGGGGTGATAGCTTTCGGAAGATTACATGACGTGACAGCGTTTATTAGGATTTTTCCTGGGTTTTCTTCCAGACGACACGTAAATGGGGTACAATTATCTCGAAAACTCTTTCCGGATGGTAATGCCAAATTCGCTGGTGAGTTTTCGTGGCAGCACATAAGTGAAATACGAGGCCCACCGATTCCAAGAACAATACCGATTTGGAATACAGTAACAGTATTGTAACAATTATTACAGTATTGGAATAATTGGCCTGATGGGCTAGTGGCACTCGGTGTCACAGGTGTTGGGTTTGAGTCTCGGCGGTGCCATAGATGTTTGTAGTTGTTTGCAATCCACTTTAAACCGTAGGTCCCGGTCTAATGTCACTACTACTATTATTACTACCACACCACACCACACCACACCACAGTGCCTAGAGCTGAGTTGCCCTTTACAGTTTGGGAATGATGTGAGTGAGAAGAAGTCTGATTGGGCTCTGTGACGCTCTACGGTCCTATGAGACTGGAATCTACAGTTTAAAGTGGATTCCGAAGCACTACAAACATCCATGGCACCACCGGAATTCGAACCCGATACCTGTGGACCGCCAGAGCGCCAGTCACTCGTCCATCAAGCCCCAAAATAGATTGTGAGAAGTGGGATACGAACCCACGCCCACCTAGGTGAACTGTGATAACACAGCTACATGATGGGATTTTTCTGGGGTTTTCTCCCAGCGACACGTAAATGCGGTACAGTTACCTCTAAAACGTCTTCGAAATGTAATGCCAACCCGTTGGTGGTTGTTCGTGGCACACATAAGTGAAACATAAGGCCCACCGATGTCCAAGAACAATACCGAATTGGAATACTGACACCATAACCAATATCAAACCACTAAAGAGCATTTAATTTTCTTTTTTCTCGCAGCATCACCGTTTTTCTCAATGTCTGTCAGGGGCCATCATCATAGATAATGATAATGAACATGTGACGACTGTAGACATGGTAGTTGACCAACAATTTTTTCTGGGTTTTCTGTCATACGACACGTAACTGTTTTGCAGTTACCTCTAAAACTCCTTCCGGTAGATAATACCAACCCGCTGATGGGCGTTCGTGCTATACATAAGTGGAACACAAGGCCCACCGATGTCCACGAACAATACCGAATCGGAATACTGACAGCATAACCAATATCAAACCACTAAAGAGCATTTAATTTTCTTTTTTCTCGCAGCATTATGGTTTTTCTCATGTCTGTCAGGGGCCATCATCATAGATAATGATAATGATGGACATGTGACGACTGCAGACATGATAGTAGACCCATAATTCAGCAGGTCACTAGACACTAATTAAAAGGAATGGTCTCTAATATCCGGCCGCCTCCAAGTTTGAGTTCCGTTGGCTGTGTGTTTTGGAGAAGGTGAAGTATTTATTTTAAGGATGAGACAGGGGGCTTGATAAGTGAGGAAAGGGTAGAGGTACTCGTCGCTCTTTATTTCATATTAATTCAGCAAAAATAAAAGCACTTTCCTTAGCTTGTCCTTTTTGATTTCACATTCGTCTTAATTTGATACGACAGAGATTATTTGCTTGTATGCATTATTGAAAGTTACAACTTTGCTACATGTCGTAACGAATTAAACCTCGATTTTTTTTTCACTCGCATGTTATGCTTTATATAACGTGGTAAATACTAAAGTTCCTTTTTTGGTCGTATTTAATTGGCACCGGTGTATATTGAATAATAAACCATTTTGAAATTATCGAATGATCATTGAAATGTTCATAAAAATATTGCCAATAATATTCGTGAAATAGATACACAAAACAATTGGCATAGATATTATTTTATGAATATGACACACAGATCATGTTTGTGTGTGGTTCTGAATGTTGACAAAGTCGTGATCAACGTGGTTGTCTTGTAATATCATGGCTATCTCTCACTTCTTGGATTGGATGTGGTTATTGAACGTTAACATAATCGCATTTTCAAGATATTTAACATGGCTGACATTATTGCAACATCAAGACTATTGAACGTATTGATTATTGAACGTTTGCATAGCACCGTAGATATTTAACATGGTTGGCATTCTTGTAATATCAAGACTATCTTAACTACTACTGTGCCGAAAAAGTAATACCAATTTATATTTATTTTTAAATAATTTTTATTCTTCCAAATTTATTTCATCACCTTCAAAGTAATCTCCTCCGGACACAATGCACTTACGCCAATTTTTTTCTCCAATTCTCCATGCATGCTAAAAAGTCATCGGCAGGGATGACTTTCAAAGCGCGCGCCGATTCACGTTGAATCTCTTCAATCGACTCAAATCGGTCCCCTGCAGTGGTCTTTTTAGACCACTCCGGGGACACCGTTAGCCAGAAGTAATAGCCAGAAAGGAATAGCCAGAAGTCGCACGGTGTGAATACGATGGTTGAGGAACGTTTTTCATTTTTGTCGAAAAAGTCACGAAGAATCAATGCAGTGTGAGCTGGAGCATTATCGTGATGCAAAAACCAAGAGTTGTTTTCCATAAAGGTGGCCTCTTTTTGCGAATAGCTTCACGCAAACGACGTAGTAAACTACGAAGTAGAAGATACTTTGTTGGATATGTTTATTGAACGTTAGCACATTCGCATAGCTATTTAAAATATTTGACATTCTTCTAATATCAAGACAATCTTAAGTAGTAGATTTATTGAACAATATTTGAGGTTTATTCTGAAATTTAGGACTTAAAATACATTCATAATTGATAATGCTAACCTTGAAAAACTTAAAACTACTTTCGATAACCAGTTTATTCAATATGATAAAGTTTTATATCAGCAAAAATTATCCAATTTACTAACTTTAGTATGGGATAATGAAAAACACAAATAAATGAATAAATAAATAAGACAACAAATTATAAAGGCCCCTCTAAAAATTCAATCTCCGCTCGGGAAAAAATTAAATTAACTTAAACACTGTAACAATTTTCTTTTGAAAAAAAAAAAACCTAATTGCCAGATTCAAAAATACCTTTTCTTACCGAATTTTTCATTTAATAAAAAAATAAATAAAATCTAGATTAATCAATCGCTACCTTATTTATTTAATTTTTTTTTTTTCCCACAGCAAAAACTCGTTACCTCCCATGTAAAAAAAAAAAAAAAAAAAATTTATTAATTTACTTATTTTTCCGTCGAGTTTTTAAAAATAGTAAATAAATAAATAAATAAAAGAAGAAGAATCGAGACACAATTTCACAAAAGTATTTTCTCCTTGAAATTCGCCAGACGACATTTTTTTTAAAAAAGAATAAAAAAAGATTACAAGAATCTGAGGGGGAAAAAGTCCCTAGAGAAATTCCCTAAACAGCGTTCTTTTTTAAAAGCAACTTTTGGGGAAAATCAATTTACCGTTTCCCTCCTTCCGGTCTCCGGTCTTTTTTTGTTTATTTTTAAGCTTCAAATTTTGAGTTTAATATTGGCGACTAAAAAAAGGGTCGCCATTTATTTTGTCTCGACTTTGGTAATTTTGTCTTATCGTCTTACAATGTGAGGAAACATTTTTTTATTGGATTTAAATCTTCTTACAATATTTTTTTTTTTTTTATTCTCTCTTTCGTTGCACAATGCTTTTTTTTAAAAGGATACTCTGACTTCCTGGAGGATTTCCTGAGTGAAACTGGCCCGCTTTTGCGTTACACTAGACGATATCATAAGATTTGCACAATCATATTTTCTACTATTTATTGTTTTGAATGAAAAAAACAATATATTGCTTGAAATTCTAGGTAAAATTATGTTTATTATAAGGAAAATCTGGACTTCTTGCTGTCTGTCCGGGAAATGTTTAGTTTATTAATACTATTAGTTTGTCAGGAATTTAAAATGCTTTCTATAACTTAGTTCAAAAGGCATTGAATCTCAGAACCAGAAAAGCTTGGCCGGAAACCCAAGAAATTAAGCAAAATAAAAAGATTACGCCGGCTGATGATAGACATGATAAATATGTTTGCCGGAAAGTCTTTCTAGTAGTAAAGAGTTTCCAGTAGGAGAGGAGAGTGGGGGTTCAATTCTATCAGTCCTGTGCGTACTATGGAATCTACTATATGTTAAATTGGCAAATGAAATCAGTTCAAAATGCCAGACACTTTGAGCTATTCACCAGTAGAACGGCAGAAATTCAGCAAATTCATCGTTATCCAGGTAATATAGGGATGATAAACTGCACTCTTATTGTGTCACATCAATTTTTAACGAACACTTTGTTGTTGTGTGTGTCTCCAATTCAATCGTGTCCTGCAGTGCGGGACGGACATCTCATGAATAATCTACTTTTGGATGGAGGGAAGGGGGAATCTGTAATGATGGATAACTTGGCTCCATGTCGCTGAAGAAGGAGGGCAGTGCCTTCTTTCCATCCTCCTCTTTGAGTCCAACAGAAGGACATTAAGGCTTACAGTTTTATTGTGCCTATCTCTAGCACATATGTATGATCATAAAAGACATAAATAACAAGCTTCGAGTAGAACATTTGCAAACTCATTTTTTCAAATTAACTTTATAGGATACTCGATTTTTTTCAAGAGAACACGATTTCTTTACTTTCAGTTATGCTAGTTATAATGTGATTCTGGTACCACAATTGAAAAATTATTGCAGTTGAAAAGGGCAAATAAAATTCTATAATATCCATATCCTCTATTCATTTACTAACTTAAAAATATGAAAGCATCGAATTTCCTTTAATGTTAATTTCCTTTAGTGTCGAATATATATATATTAAAATATTAAACATATATTAAATATATATATATATATATAAAATAAACACCGAATAAATTTTAAGTAAGAAATTCAACTTACAACTTCAATTTCAAATTCACAAGTTCAACTGACTATTACCGATTGAACAACAAACGTAGAATTCTTTAAAAGATATTTTCCTTCTATTCGAATAAAAATAGACGAGACAAAGCTTTTATTTTATTGCAAAAGCTAAGTGAAAGAGTGGAGCAATAAATATCGCACTATTAAAATAAATACTTTTTAATGATTTCATGTTTTTATTTCGTTTATATTTTTCTATTTCATTCTGAGTGTTCTATATTTCGTTACAATGTGTCTTTTAGTATCATTATTATAATATGATTTCTATGTTTACACGTAAGAATAGTAATAAACACAATAATAATAACTCGTTATGTTTTAATTTTTTACTTCAAAAAATGTCTCTAGTGGGTCTGAATCTAATAGAGGGATATATCATTTTATAGGCGGCCCGCGGAGTTAGGAGGCATTTACAAAGTGGCCTGCAAGATCATTTAGTTGATCACCCCTGGTCTAGATAATCATTATGAGCAATGTGCTTCTTCAATGAAATTTCATATCTCCATGTATAAAAAGAATTAACCGTTCTTTTATATAGCGTGCAGTCGAAAAATCTCAAGATAATTGTCACTATTAAAACAAAAAATATATATTTTTGCGTGTCGCCATCTGGTGGCATTATTGTTTCATCTAAATTTTTCTTCTTTATTTTATTTGTCTTTAGAAATTTTCTTAAAATTAAAATAGTAACTTTTTTTGAAGTTTACATAATTGAATTCTTTTTTTTTTAAATTTATTTTTTGTTTATTTAACATATTCTATAATGTATTCTTATTTATATTTTATTTTATAAACTACTTTTATTTATAAGTAGTTATTTAGAATATTTTTTTTTTATCTTTTACTATTTGCCACACAATAATTTTTAATCATTATTAGATTTTTTTGCAACTCTGATTTAGTTTTCTTTGAGACTCCTTCGAATTTACCTATTTGAAAACTAAAATGTATTTTAACTTATAGTAATCTCGTAAATTAAGTAGTAATCAAATAAGTAGTAATATAATAGTAATCTAATAAGTAATAATAGTATCTAACTCATAGTAATCTATTAAGTAATCTCAAAGTAATATCTCATGCATCCGGGTAAACGACAAGTCAAGATTGTTGGTGTCTAATACTGGAGTGGCCAACCCAAATGATCTTGAGGGCCACTTTGGAAATGCATCCGAACTCCTCGGGCCGCCTATAAAATCATATATCCCCATATTAGATTTAGACCCACTATCGACATTTTTTTGCAGTGAAAAATTGAAACATAATGAGTCATTGTTATTGTGTTTACTACTATTCTTACATGTACACATAGATAATATAATAATAATGATACTAAACGCACACTGTAAACAAATAAATAACATTAAAAACGAAACATAAAAAATATATACAGAAATAAAAACGAAATAAAAAAAAAAATGAAATCTTTGAAAAATATTTATTTGACTCGTGCGATATGTGTTTCTCCACTCTTTCACTTAGCTTTTGCAAATCGGTCTTCAACTTGGGTATTTTTGCACATCGTAATGGGTGCTGCATATGAGCGTCCGTTATGTTTGACCGTATTTTTGTGTTGGGCCAATTTCATTTTAGGGGAAAAAAACGATTAATAAGTGTAAACCAAAAGCGCTAACAACTTCAACTAAGAGTCTGGTTTGCTCTGCTATCAACAATCAACTGTGCGTATGGAGGGAAGGTCACTGCGTCACTGAGATCACTTACATTTGCGAACTCATATTTGTAAATTCAACAAATAAATAAAACAGGCAATATATTGCTAAGGATATTATTTTAAAATCAAAGTTCATTTTTTTCTCATCATTTCGACAGTTCATTTTTGAATAGATGGAAGCACACATAATGCATTTTTGTAATACATTGGTTTTCACTACTTTGGCCATTATAAATTAAATATATTTGTAAAAGTGTGATAAATCTCACGACCGGACAAATCTCTCACACCTGAACTAATACAAAATGCCTGAAAGCTAACACTCAACAGCGCCGACCATACGCTAATTCCAATTTCATAAAAGATCTAGCTGATCACGTGTTACACAAAAAGTATTACAAATATGTCAACAACATATTAAATGAGATATTTTAATATGTTGTTGACATATTTGTAATACTTTGTGTAATACGTGATCAGCTAGATCTTCAACTTAAAAACGATGAACGATGTACAACAACATTAATGTGCACAACAACACCATCGAAACAAAAAAAAATCTTAATTAATTAACAAAAAAAGCTTGGTTTCTCAATTAAAAACACACAACAATATCCAACATTAGTGTCCGATACAAAAGCCTGAAAGCAAACACTCAGCAACGGCAACTATACATTACTATAATATTCATACAGCTCTATAAATACTCATACAACTAAACAAGACAATCTCATGCAAATATCTCATTTAATAACTTGTGGACTTGTTTGTAATAATCTGTGTAAGTGATCAGCTTGATCTTTAACTTAAAAACAATGAACAATGTACTACATCAGCGTACGATGTACAACAAAAACATTATTGAAACAAAAATCTCATTTAATGAACAAAAAAAAACTCATCCCAATTAAAAACACTCAATAATATCAAATATTAGTGTCCAATATAAAATGCCTGAAAGCAAACATTAAACAACGGCAACTATACATTACTATACGTACTCATCTATATTACTCATTACATTACTATACATTACTATATTACTCATATACAAGTCCAATGTCTTGCAAATATTTCATTTAATAAGTTGTTGACATGTTTGTAATAATATGTGTAATACGTGATCAGCTTGATCTTCAACTTAAAAACGATGGTCAACATACAATGTACAACAACAACACCATCAAAACAAAATAATCTCAATTAATTAACAAAAAGTCTTGGTTACCCAATTAAAAACACACAACAACATCAATCCAAATTCCAACCACAAAATCTTTTCAAAAGGCAACCTTCTTCTTCTCTCGACACCGAGGTCTTTTACCCTCTCGATTTAATGAATGGAATAGAGGGCTGCCAGAACAGAAAAGGGGCGCACATGATCGATAGCCCTTTCACCTGGGCCCTCCAGGCATCGATTCCGGGGGCGCTCCCACCGCACTGCGGCAGCCCCTGCTTTTCCTCCTCTTGTTTATTTATTTAGCCCATAAATAAGTAAATAATAATCACGTAAGACGATCAACAAGAAAGCTCCAATAGGGGAGCTTGGATTTGAGACAGACAGGCATTAAGGTAAGGATGAACAGCAGTGGTATATGTCTTTTGGTTTTTTTGTAAGTGTGGTATATAAACACTATGATATTATAGTAGGATGGAATATAAGTAAAAGTGTTCTAAGAAATGTTATTTATACTGTTAATAAGAGATTAACAATTATGTAAGACAAAAAAAAAACCCGAAAAAGAATCTTTTAAGAATCTTCTGGAAGGAGAATATAACTTTAAGGTTTGCTTGCAACTGTGGTATAGAAACATTACTATGCTAACGTAGTATGTATTTAGTGAAAGTATCGCATGCTGTGTTATTTATTCCATAAATAAACAAATAATTATTATGTTAAACAAAAACAGGAAAAAAATACGATAGGGAAATATTCAATAAGGAAGCATATAAGAATTTTCTGCAAGGAGAATTATAATAATATAATAGCCATTATAAGAATTATAATAACCATTCATAAAGGAGCTTTTAAGAATATTTTCGAAGGAGAATATATCACAAATATATAACTGTTTACTTGTAGCTGTGGTATAGAAACATATGTAACTGTAACTGTACTATGGTACCATAATACGTATTCAGTGATAGTATTGTAAGACATGCTATTTATTCAGTAAATAAACAAGTAATAACTATAGTAAACAAAAAATAGGGTAACATTAATAAGGAAGCTTGTAAGAATCTTTTGGCAGGATGGAAGGAGAATATATCACAAATATGTAACTGTTTTAAGTTTAATTATAATTGTTGTATATAAACTCTATCATAGTATGTATTTAGTGAAAGTATTGTAAGACATGTCATTTATTTCGTAAATAAACAACTATTAATTATGTTAGACAAAAATAGGGAAACAAAAATGATAAGGAATGATTTATAAAGAATCTTCTAACAATCTTCTGGACGGCGAATATATTACAAACATATAACTGTTTTAATCTTACCTGTAACTGTGGTATATAAACATTACTATGTTACCGTACTATCTATTTAGTGAAATTGTTGTAAGACGTGTTAATTATTCCGTAAATAAACATGTCATAATTATGTTAGACAACATTACTATGCTACCATAGTATGTATTTAGTGAAAGTATTCTAAGATATGTCATAATTATGTTAGACAAAAAACAAGGAAAAGAAAATCGATAGAGAAGCATTCATAAGGAAGCTTTTAAGAATCTTCTGAAAGGAGAATATATCCCAAATATATAACTGTTTTAGGTTTGCTTGTAACTGTGGTATATAAGCATTACTACATTACCATAATATGTATTAAGTGCAAGTAATGTAAGACGTGTGATTTATTCCGTAAATAAACCAGCAATAAATATGTCGGACAAAAATAGAGAAGCATTCATACCACAGTTACAAGTTTACTACTTGTAATTGTGGTATATTAACATTACTATGGTACCATAGTATGCATTCAGTGATAGTATTTTAGGACGTGTTATTTATTCCGTAAATAACAAGTAATAATTATGTTAGAGAAAACGAAAACGGTAGGGATGCGTTCATAAGGAATCTTTCAAGAATTTTCTGTTACGAAAATATATCACAAAATATATAACTGCTTTAAATTTATGTGTTATTTTGGTATATAAATAACATGTTACCGTAATATGCATTAGAGATATAAATTAAAGCTTTTCTAATAAATGTTATTTATTCCATAAATAAGCAAAAAATAATTATGTCAGACGATAAAAGGGACTTTTAAAACGATAAAGATGAATGGCATGAATAAAGAAATTTTTAAAAATTCTATGAACAAAATTGAATGATATCACAGATACATTCCTGCTTTAGGTTTACTTGCGCTATATAAACAATAATATGCAATTCATAGTGTATATGAAAATGAGTAAAACAGGTAAATATAAGTATGTCAAGAATTTGAAAAATCTAGGTCTGTTTCGGAATGTTTTATGAATATCACGCTTAAGTAAACATTGAGAAGCTTTGCATACCGTTGATTGAGCATAACAAATGCCCACTTGATTCTTACACAGAATATTTGGGTCTTCATTGAATAAGTTAAGATAGCAGATTTAACGTTTGAAAAGTTAACGTCATTATACAAATAATGCAAAAATTCTCTGTTATGAGGATATGAATGAAATGCATAATTATGTAAAAAAAAAAAGTTATTATTTGGTGAGGTTTTTTATTTAATTAAAAAATAGGGGGAAAAGCGGAATTTTAAACAAATACAAAACACTTGCGAAACGTTTTTCCAACTTGGAGTACAGATAAGGTTGAATAAATCGGAATTCAGGAGACATATAAGAAAAAAATTTGATATAAATGTTGGAAAAAAATCGTGAAGTTTACTGAGAGAATTTTTAATCTTCATACTCTTTCCTGAGTTTATCTGAGTAAATCTTAAAAGACGGCCTATAACCAGAAAGGTGGGAAATCGAAATCGGGAATCAAACAGTTTTGAAGGAGACTTTTAAAAATTAAGCGCATTTTTTATAAATATAATTATTTTACCGAAATTCTAGCAATTAATGCTAAAATTAAATGCTACCGAGGTCAATCAATTGTATCCTTCCATAATAACTCCTCGGCACTAAGTCCATGTTAGACTGAAGCCGTCTGCCTAATGGAAGATTCAGAAATAGGAGATATTTTCTTTTTACGGAGTAAGGTTGTCAGCCCTATGCTCTACAATCATATTAGACAGGGGCCTACGGTTTAAAGTGAGTTTTGAGTGACTAACTTCTATTTCATTATTATATTATTATTTCATTATTACTGCTATTTCATTATTATTATGGCCACGGTGTTGCTATGTCTAAACCTTTGTGTTCTGCAGTGCGGAACGAACTAGTATGGATGAGAAGTCAACTCAAAGAAGGTAGAAAAAGGGAGAGCAGCTTCTGTTGTGATGGAGCATCCATAGACAGAAGTCCGACTGGCTCCGAGTCACTGAAGAAGGAGGGCAGTGCCTTACGGGAGTACTTTTAGGGTGGAACTACATCGCATTTGCGTATCGTATGGGAGAAAACCCGCAAAACAGCCACCAAGTAGTCCGACTTGCGAGGCTGAATATCACAAACGCCATCGAGACTTCTCGTTTTTTGAAACAGTGTCTACAACAAAGCCGCCAGCGGATGGAACCCCGCCCTAATGCTCACCCATAGCGCACGTTACAACAGATCCACGAGTCGGGCATTGCCAAGGTAAAATAAATAACTATTACTGTGATTTTAATGATTTTCCCTATAATGACACATTATTCATTATTTCTATGCATTATACCTATTAATTTTATAATTACAACGAAATTAATTAGCCTAAAACAACACAAATTGAAATGGGCCTGAATGGTCAAGTGTCTAGCTCTCTGGCGCTCGGTTCCAGAGTTTTCAGGTTTTAGTCCCGGCGATGCCATGGATATTTGTACTGGTTCCGAATCCACTCGGCCCACCGTGCGGCCGTTGCACCAATGAAGAAGAAGAGATACTGTTTTACGTAAGATATCTGAAATATTTGGTTATTGTTTGTAGAAATTAAGGAAAATACGTGGTATTTGACATCTCTACTGATAATTTAACTCTCTACTGACAAATAAAATTTATTTTTATGGAGTCTCTTTATCTTTTATATCATATTTTTATTATAATTTTTGTTGTAGGTCCCGGTCTCATATGACTGTAGAGCATCACGGAGCCAAGTTAGACTTCTACCTACGGGTGCTCCATCACAACAGAGCTGGCACCTTTTAACCTTCAACCATGAGTCCATACGGGTTCGTGGGCTTGGTCTAGTTAGATATCTACCAAGTGGGATAAGAAACAACAACAACACAAATTTAAATTTGTGTCGGGATTTCAGTTTTTAAATATCATTTACTTAAATATCCTTCTTTCAATAACATCCATTTTCCCGATCTATCTACACCCACGCATTGTTCTATTTTAAGACATTAATGAAGCAACCCTCTAAGATTTCCTTTCAGAGAACAAAAAGCAATCAAGAAATCGTGGTTTTCATTAATGAGTGCCGCAATCGAAATTCAAAAAGCCGCATTTAGCCCAGAGCTTTTCGTAGAAAATCCGAAATGTAAACACACGCTGGCGGCGTCTCACGGACTTTTCCCCCCCTTTTTTGCCGGAATGTCTCGTCCGGCCTTATTCCGGATATCGACCCGCGGCCCGATCGATACTCCGGGAGACGGCAGATGGTGGTTTCTTTCGGATGTATCGCTCGTTTTCCGTGCCATCCCTCAGGAGTCCCCTCGTCGAAGCAGACGCCACTGCATTTGTAGAGAAAATCGGAAATTGTTGATCACAGGGATGATATAGCTGATGGTCTTATTTATAAGAACACTGAAACATATGCTTGCGTTTATTTTTTAACTAAAGAAATCCTTGAGAAAAAAAAAAAGTCTTTCGTGGTATTTACATATGAACGGCAAAATGTCCAATAGTAGTTCGCAATTGGAATCTCAGATGTGAGGCAAATTCAGTGTTACTCAAGCTATATAGTGTATAGCCTGCGCCTATACCACAAATACGCCACAACATATACCACTAATGCGCCACTACAATGGCTACTATATCACTAATGCGCCACTACATATATGGCTACTATATCACTAATGCGCCACTACATATATGGCTACTATATCACTATTACAACACTACACATACTACTATTATACCACTAATACGCCACTGCATATACCACACGCACTGATGCCAATCTGATAGCCTTATTTATAAGAATACTGGGCCCTATGCTTGCGTTTATTCAATTCCTTCTATTAGCTCACACTCTCCCTATATATATCTTGTTCAAATTTTCAATCGTTCATAAAATACTTTTGATTCATCCACTCGAGTTCAAATACATTTTTTTGAACTGGTAGTGGATGACACTGGATTTAAATACAGTTTTTTCAAATATTAATTCACTAATTAAATTTACTTAATTAATTTTAGTGTTTTTAGATTTAAGTTGCATGTATCTAACAATAGATGGAGCCAGATAAACTTAAAAAATGAATGAAAATTATTTATAAAGGACTTTCTGCAATAGAGTGAAAAAAAAGTAGGAATTGACTTTAAAAAAATTTTTTTTTATATACTACTTGTTTTTAACTAAAGAAATATTGCACAAAACAAAAATTATAACAAAACAAAAGGAGTATTTTCATGTGAAGGGCAAAATGTCTAATAGTAGTTCACAATCAGAGAGCCTGAATGGCCAGGGGAAGTGGCTAGCGCTCTAACGCTAGTTTCTGGATGTGTGCAGTGGTTCGGAATCCACTTTAAAACCATAGGTCCCGCTCTAACAGAGCATTGTGGGGGTCTTGTTACTCCGCGTCCATAGCTTATCTCCGAGCTACACGCACCTCCTGGGTAGTGCTAAGTGGTAACGTCGGAGAGGCGCTTGCCTTAAGGCATCGGAGATAACTGTCTAAGTGTTTGCCAGCTGCATTAGAAAAAAAAAGTTTTCAATTAGAACGTCAGATGTGTGGCGAATTCTATGTTACTCAAGCTATATTCGACGAAAGCCTGGGCCTATATCACTAATACGCCACTACTTATACCACTGCTAATCTAATTCGTTCTACTAATACGGCATATACATCACTGTGCCAGCTGGGATGCTAATTTACAGTTTTTGGAATGGTGGGGTGAAATTGTTTTGCCACTACGTTTTCGAGCAAACCTCTCTCAATGGCAGCTTTGCGGGGATATGCTTCCTTCTTTGTCCTCTTCCTCAATTCCAATGGAAGGACATTCCAACTTCTGGATATATAGTCACCAATACCGGCTAAGACATGATCGTTGCACCTATATCGTACAATTGCATAAGGGAACGAGGTGGGAGAAATTGTGCCAGCACACTTTTGCACGAAAACTTCTTAAGGACGGTACATGGGGATCAGCGAATTATTTCTCCTCTTCCTCAAATAGGCCACATGGAAAGGCATTCCAACTTCCGAATTTATCGTCTCCTATCCCGCCCCAGGTCGTTGCACCTATATCGTGCAATTGCATATGGGGGAGAAATTACGTTACCATGCTTTTGCATGAAAACCTCTCAAGGACGCTCTATGGATGCGGGTAGTCCGCACCTTTCTTACACGTTCTTTTCATCTGTATTGTGCATAGCAATTTATAACAAATACTCGTAAGGTGTCATTTGTCTGTCCACAACTTCTTCCTCAGGCTCATAGAAAGGACTTTCCGGTCAAAGATTTATCGTGTTCCTCCCTGCATGTGTAACAGAACCATTGATTCACCTTAGATACACGAGTAGGTTACTTTATTTCGTTAAGTCAAATACGATACCACTCCTCAGGGTGCTGTAGGACGTATTAAAAATCTGATGGACAACTATTTACTACAAAATCTAACAACATACCAACAAAGAATTCTGTGCCAGAACCTGGTTATATTTATTTCAATAAAACAGTAATGTTTTTTAACATTTCTACACGATATTGTATAAAGTGACTATTCTGAGAAAAAAATAGGAAAAGGAACCGGAAAACTCTACTATCGGGATGTAATGATAAAAATAGTGAAAGTAAATCTCGATACAGGTGTAGAATAAAGCTTCCATATCCTCAATGTATGACATCTTTGACTAGGAATTTGTCATATAGGTTCAACGGACACGTAAACGAGCATTTCATTCCTTTATTTTTGTAATAATTGTTTTTTTTTTATACTTTTATCAATGTAAAATAAATGAAAACCTGATAAATAATCACGTCTTTTTTTCGTCAAAAAATAAATAAATATATAATATTCATCCTATACTAAATTGGCAACAAAAAATTAATAAAAATATAAACAAAAAAAAAAATCTTTTTTTTTTTCCACTTTAAAATAAAGCTATAAAAGATAATTGATTAATCGTTAAAGAAATTTTTTTTTATTCTACTTGGCAGACATCTAGACCAAGTGCAAGAATCCCTATGATCCCATGGAAGGAGGCAAAGGGGAAGGAGCAGCTTCTATTGTGATGGAGCAAGGATGGAAGTCATTCCTGGAGGATTTTTAGGGGGAACTTCCCCGCATTTGCGTTTAGTATAGGTGAAATTCTGGAGAACTCTCACTAGGTAGTCTGACTCACGAGGCAAGAGGCTGAACATTTCAACGACATCGAAGCTCCTCATTTTTTTGAAGCAATGTCTACAACAAAGCCATCAGCGGATAAAGGAATTGTACAAACAATTACTGAATATAAAATTATAGCTATTTTAATCGATAGTTATAATGTTAATAAAGTAATAGATAGTTTGAAAATTAAAGCGCAAAAAAATTCAAAAATTTTCAACAACACATACGAAAAAAATTATTTTTAATATTAATTTTGAAGAACCACAGAGTTTCTTTAAAGAAAACAAGTTTCATTCCGAACTAAGGAAGTTTGATTTTAAAAGATTTATTTCATAGGGGGCGGGACGGATGTCTTGGTCTTTCCAAGGGTATTTCGTGCATATGCAAGTTTTATGTGAGTAAATCCAGAAAAGTCTCTATGTTGCCAACCGGACGACGGCAAAAACCATCAGAAGGTTCGGCTCTCGTGACTAGAAATCTAATTTCATCTTCTTCTTCATTGGTGCAACAGCCCCAATGTGGCTAAAACAGTTTGCCTACTGGCAGATTTCGAGACAAGAGATGTTTTTCATTATACGGGAATCCACTATACACACCCATGGCACCACCAGGATTCGGACCCGAAACCTCTGGCATAGAACACCATAGTGCTAGTCACTGGAGATATTTTCTTTTACGGGGTAGGTTTGTCAGCCTGCACTAATAGTCATACTGGGCCAAGACCTACGGCTCAAAGTAAATTAAGTGCCACTATAAACAGCCACACCACCTCCCGATTTGGACCCGAAACCTGTGGCATCGAGCATCAAAGAGCTAGCCACTCGGTCATCGGGCCCCAATCTAATTTCTTGAGAATCAATAATGAATAACCTATCAGGATAAGGATAGATTTGTGTACAAAACTAATAATGCTTAAACATAACTTTAATCTAATATACAATTGAAATAAATTTGGGCCTTTTTTTTTTTTTTCCAGTTAGAATTTTTTTTTTAAAACATTCGAACTACGATTCTAAAAAAAACCTTTTTAAGAAATTAAAATGTTACGAAAAGTTTAATTCTAAAATAAAAATATATATATATTGCTGATAAACGCAAGGTCCAAATTGCGTTGGCAAATGTGAAAACATGTATAATAGCTTTAATTACGTTTTAACAATGCTCATTTAAACATAAATAAACCAAATTCTGCTTCATTGCCAACAGACTGGTTTGTTGCTCCCCCCCTCCCCCCACATGATAAATTACATTTAATGGTTTGTTTTTAAGTAGTACTTTTAGCAATGCTGTTAATTAACTATTCACATAAACAAAACCCTTTCTAAAAACATCTACTGTTTCAGAAATGGCGCTGAATATGCATTGCCAATTAGAAAAATAAATATAAGGCAGATGTTCTTACACCATAAACATCCATTGTCCTAGAATTTAAAACAAACAAGAGAAAAGAAGTCAAAGACCTGCAAGTATTGCTTAAAAACTGCTGCTCGTTAAAGTACACATACACACACACACAAAAAAATAAAAAAAAATAGTTTACTTTTTTATAGTTGTATTTTTGTGGCTTTATATTGACAACAGTTAAACGTGCCAAAAGGAAAAAAAGTAACAAGTCAAGTTACTAGAAATAGACTTACTACAGTAAAATAATCATACAAATCTACGCATGTGAGTAGTTAACGAATAGTAAATAACAGCGACTTATAAAAACAGCGATTCATGAGATTTTTGGATGGAAGAATAATAAATGACTTCTGATATTTTTGATGAACGAATAGTGATTCTTGATATTTTGATGAACGAATAATGATTCTTGATATTTTGATGAACGAATAGTGATTCTTGATATTTTGATGAACGAATAGTGATTCTTGATATTTTGATGAACGAATAGTGATTCTTGATATTTTGAGGAATTAATAAATATGTTGATGAACGAATAGTGATTCTTGATGGACGAATAGCGATTCTTGATACTTTTGATGAACGAATTGTGATTCTTGATATTACTGATGAATGAATAAATATTTTTGATGAACGAATAGTGCCTCGTGATATTTTTGATGAATGAATAAAGACTTTTATTTTTGAATGACGAACAGTGATTATGTATCGATACTTTTGATGAACGAATAGTGATTCTCGATATTTTAATGAATGAATAAAAACTTATATATATATATGTAATATATATATATATATATATACATATTAAATTAAATCCATAAAAAAAACAATTTAATAGCCACTTTTGATCTTGGTTGCTATCAAAATCAACTCTAAATCACTTATTAAATTTAAGTAATGCAATGCATTAAATTCTTTACTGCCTTTTTTACTATATTATATCATATTATTTGTTATTATATAAAGGAAAATTAAGTATATATAAGTTAAATAAATTTTTATTTTTTATTTTGTGCTGCATTAATTTGAAGAGATTAGCTTTTTTGTGATTTAATGGATCAAAATTAAGCGCGACATGTGATTGAATCCTCGAAAAGCACCAAAATAACGCGAACTCTAACGCAACTATCTTCTTCACTTTAACAAGTTAGTACATCTGCATCTGACTTGTCAATACACAGTGTCGTCAGCCAATCCAGGCTAATCACACTGCACGGCACGGCATCAAAAAAAAGTTAAAAGTGTATTAATAGATGGCATTGTAAGTGGCATAAAGAACGTGAATTCGGCTGCCAGTGATATTTTGAATCGAAATGACAACAATTATATTTGGCAAAGTTGCACATTAAACCAACTGTAGCGCTCAATGTACTTGATTGTTTCGGTTTTTTGGCTTCCAAGTCATTCAACAGTTGTGGCATTGCTAGTGGAAAGCCCATCCACCACGACAAGATCATGCCCAATTGGATGAGAAAAATCGCTGGAACTTTGTTTGGATGCCGTATCATTTCCCCCTTCTTGAAGTATCATCAGTTCAAATTTGAATTCACTGCGTTGAGTGTTTTTTTTTTTTTTTTTACAGTATTTTGAAAGTGGACTTTAATTATAATCACCCTGTATACTTAATTTTCCTTTGCATAATAATGAATAATATAATATAATAAAATAAAAAAAATAATTGAATACATCATATTACATTAATTATTATTGCTAATATTAATAATTAATATATAAATTATAATCACTCTGCATATAAGTTAAATAAATTTCTATTTTTTTTTTTTTTTTTATTTTGTGCTGCACTAAAATGAATGAAATAGTAAATCCGTTATAAATGTTGAAATAGAAATGTAACGAAAGAAGATTTATTTTTGGAAGCACTTCATTAACTTGTTTCGAAACATCTGATTATTTCAATTCCTACTATTAGTTCCCACTCTCCTATATATATCTTGTTCAAATGTCCAATCGTTCATAAAATACTTTTCATTCATCCACTCAAGTTCATACACACTTTTTTGAACTTGTAGTAAATGACACTGTATGTTAATACAGTTTTTGCAATTATTACACTCATGTCCATAAATTAAGGATAATGAAGTTCAGGCAAAGAAAGAAACAGAAGCAAAACAAATTTGACTTATTTGTAAAGTCTATTTATTAAACAAAAGGTAAAGAGCAAAAAAAAAAAAACTATATGTTTGACATAATTAATAAAAATTGCGATTTTTACTCCCTGGAGCAAATTTCAAAAAAGAACCTATTTACAAAAAACAGTATAACATGGTTAGTATGATGGTTAATATGGAGTATGTCTCCCGGACGATGCAATACAGGCCTTACAACGCCTAGCATGCTGAGTATCAAATTATCAATCTGATCTTGGGGAATACTACACCACTCATCAAGCAATGCCCTCCGAAGTTCCGGTGGACAGGTGGGAGGGTTGACGGGCTGCAATTCGTCGGGCAAGCATATCCTACACATGCTCTATTGATTCAAGTCCGGTGAGTATGCTGGCCAATCCATACGGGTGATATCCTCCAATTGAAGGCATTCGTCTACAATGTTTGCACGGTGAGGACGGGCGTTGTCATCCATAAACAGAAATTCAGCACCCATGGCGCCCCGAAACAAACGTACATGTTGTTCCAGAATGACATCCCGATAGATGTGGCCTGTCATCGTTACACTCTCTGAACATGCAGGTCAGTTCTGGAACCAAGAATAATTCCTCCCCCAAACGAGCCATCCTGCACCACCGTAACGGTGTCGTTCAATGGTGTTTGTTCTCTTGGTGGTAACGGGTACCTGGCGCTCTCCATATGAAAGTCCGGCGAGAATCAGACTGCAAACTAAACCTGGACTCGTCGGAAAACATCACACAAGACCACTGTTGCTGTGTCCACAATGCATGCTCTCTACTCCAGGTTAATCGCAGGCGACAGTGAGTTGCGGTAAAGTGGAACACATCTGACAGGCCTACGAGCATATAGACAATGCCCTAAGCGTCTGTACACGGTCTGCCTTGAAACTGTCGTTCCGGTAACTGAAGAGATCTGACGAGACAGGTCTGATGCTGTGCTCCGTCTGTTTTTTTTGCAGTAACTGCTAAATACCGGTCCTCATTCGGCGTTTTAACTCGGGGGCGACCTGTGTTGTAACATCTACTCACATTACCATCATCTTGGAATCGTTGCTAAAGCCTGGAGATGACACTCTGGGCGATTCCAAGTTCCTCGGATACTTCCAGCTGGGTACGTCCACATTCCAGTCGTCCGATAATTCTACCACGTAAAAAATCATCCAAATGTTTTCTTTGTGTCCTAACTATGCGGTTATTGCACTGAAAGGCTTTTAAAGCGCTTGTGAACAATTTTATTTCTTTGCCACCATTCCTTATATACCCCTCTCTTACACTCTCGTCATTGTGACTTACTATCCGCGCCATCTGGTGGTTTCCTGAAATTTGCATATTCTTCTTCAAGATGTGTGTGATAATTCTACAGGTGAAATTTTTATTTTTAGAGTTCAATTTCTGTGTGATTCTGAATTATCCTTAATTTATGGACATGAGTGTAATTCAGTAATTAAATTTAATTCATTAATTTTACTTTTTTAAAGTTAAGTTGCATGTATCTACCAGTAGATGGAGCCAGATAAACTTAAAAAATGAAATAAAACTATTTATAAAGGACTTTCTGCAATAGAGTGAAAAAAAAAGTAAGAATTGACTTTAAATTTTTTTTTTATATTACTTGTTTTTCTGATTAAACATATCGGTCACGAATTTAATTCAATTAAATCATCAGATTTTTGGTAAAAATTAAAACATATTAACCATTACAAAGAATAAGCGATCATTAAGAAATCTATAAAAAATGGGAGCTCGCGTGACGATTGAACAAAATACAGGGTGATTATAATTAAAGTCCCACTTTTCAAAATGCTGTAAAAAAAAAAAAAGAACCACTCGTCCGACTGAGTTCAAAGTTCAACTGAAGATACTTGAAGAAGGAAACGGTACGGCATCAACAAAAAGAGTTCAAAAGTATATCAATAGATGGCGTTGCAAGCGACATAAAGAAAGTTAATTCGGCTGCCAGTGATATTTTTAATCAAAATGTCAACGTATTTGGCACGAGTTGCACATGAAACCAACTACAGCGCTCAATGTACTTGATGGTTTCGGTTTTTCGGCTTCCAAGTCATTCAACAGTTGCGGCATTGCTAGTGGATTTATACACCACTGCAAGATCATACCCAATTCGATGGGAAAAATCGGTGGAAATTTTTTTTTGATGCCATACCGTTTTCCCCTTCTTCAAGTATCTCCAGTTCAAATTTGAACTCATTGTGACGAGTGCTTCTTTTTTACAGCATTTTGAAAGTGGGGCTTTAATTATAATCCCCCTGTGCAGATAAGTTAAATAAATATAAAGTTTTATTTTGTGCTGCACTAATAAGAAGATTAGCTTTTTATTTTGTGATTTAATGGATCCCAATTAAATGCAATCATGTGATTGAATCCTACAATTTCTAACGCAACAAAAGTATAACCCCCTTCTTCAATTTAACAAGTTACACGTCTGCATCTGACTTGTTAATACACAGTATCATCAGCCAATCCAGTACTTTTGGAGCTGTTTTGCATTCTAGTGACGCACTGGCACTTTTTTTTTCCTTCTGTCCATTTCATGAACAGGACGCTGAAGAAATAACAGAGCGCGTCTGATAATGACAGCCGTCATTAGTCGCTGAAGTGAAGTTAATCCTAACAAGTTCCTGGCGATAATGCCCGCTAATGATGGTGCGTTTTTTTATTTATCACGTGTTATTATACTTAGAATTTTTCTGCAGAACACATTCTGAAATAGTAAATCCGTTATAAATGTTGAAATAGAAATGTTGCGAAAGAAGATTTATTTTTGGAAGCGCTTCATTAACTTGTTCGAAAGATCGGAAACATCTGATAATTTTTCTGATGAAACGTACCGGTCACGAATCTAATTGAACTAAATCATCAGATTTTTCGGTAAAAATTAAAACATATTAACCATTACAAAGAATAAGTGGTCATTAAGAAATCTAAAGAAATGAAAGCTCGTGTGAGGATTGAACAAAATATTACATTTTCAAAATTAGATTAGCCGGTGGGGTAGCGCTCTTCAGGTTCGTATTCTGGCAGTGGCATAGACGATTGTGAGTGGTTCGGAATCCACGTGAAATTGTAGTTACCGGTCTAATTAGACCAAAATGTGCACAAAAATAACCTTACAGCAACAAACCAAATCAAAATTCGATTAACAAATTGCGGTTATAACTAACAAAAATTTGTTGGTTTTTTGTTACATTACTATTTTTGTTATTTGTCAAAAACAAAAATAGTAATTTTTATTAATAAATTGGAATAATAAAATATTTTTAAACTATTAATGACGAATATTTTCGTGGTTTAAAAGCCACATACCCACTTCATAAATGATATGCTTTTGTATATTATCCAAATTGTCTAATAATGATTTAAAATGTGTTAATACGTTTAAAATTATTAAATTAAATTAAAACACAAACTTCAAATTTTGTATATTATCCATTAGTGCTATCCACAACTTATATTTTGCATTTAAAAAAAAATTCTGGTTATATAATTAAAAAAAATATTTTCAATCTCACTAGCTTTTATAAGTAAGATAAATTTATTTTATAACATAATTTTTTTTTACACCGGAAATATAAATATTTTTGGCTCACATTCAAATCATATTTAAACGAATAAGAAATATATGGAACGATCTCTACAAACATATTTACTTAAAACCGCACAAAGCAGTTACGGTTATAATACGAATAACCTAATCGTTATTTTTCCATTTTATGTCGAGTTGCGATCGGCTTGTTGACAACTTTTATTACACATCAATACTAAAAAAAAATAATAATAATAAATACATAAAATAAAATAATAGTAATAAATAAACAAATGTTATCTTTGATAACAGGTCTGTCAAATTGAAAAAACCGGTTCAAAAAAAATAAGGAAAATTACAATCGTTACATTCAATACGACACGAACGTCAACCGAAGAATTCGTTCTTTTTTTTCTAATCCGATAATCATCGGTTCCATTTTCCTAAAATATTTTTTTCCAGAATAGCGGCACTCTATCGAAACGGTGTCAGCGTGCCATGTGGAGCGACGGTTACAGGCACGAGTCACGCGATATCACGTGACGAAAGGAGCCCCCCCCTTCCAGGTATACGCCTTGGATGGTTAGCTTAAAAGACGGACGTCGCCTTGGCCGTCATTTGACGTCTATGGGGTTTTCGCCACGGGCGCCAAGTAAAAAGCCCACTGATTTATTTTAGGCATCTTAAGAACATCAAAGCCTACTTGAAAACTACCGAAATTTATCGCCAATCCTATTTTCGCAGCACTTTAACGGTATGCCAATGGCCATCTGCATACTTTTGTAATTAGCCCTATTAAAGCTACTGTAATATTGTGCGCAAAAAGTAAGACCAATTTTCAAATTCCCGGGGTTTATGGAATTTAAATTTTTTTCAGTTTTAGGTTGCTGGCACTGTCCTTGACATCTGTGGGAAATTTCAAGTCAAAATATTCATGAGTGCTTGAGTTACGCTTGGCTTTGACTGATTCCTCGGCGATTTTTAAAACGTCTGAATTCATTGAGCAAAGAAACTTGCATTACATTTTGTTTGCGGTATAGAATATTGCAGAAGGCATTCGGTGAGCATTCCTATATCGGAAAGAAATGTTTACAAGTGGTATAAACAGATCAAAGAAAGGCAGAGAATGCGTTGAAGACGAAGAGCCCTCGGGTCGACCCTCCACCTGAACCGAAGAAGCTCACGTCCAAAAATTAAAAGTTGGGTGCTTGCAAACCGTCGATTTACAATTAGAGACCTTGCTGAGGATGTTGGAATTTCAAAAGGATCGGTCCATTCCATTTTGCCACAAACGCGTCAAATCTGGATGGGTGCCGAAAACACTGAATGCGCCTGCTCCCACTGCATTGATTCTTCGTGACTTTTTCCTGAAAAATTAAATCCATATCGTTCCGTAAACACCGTATTCACCTAATTTAGCATTGTGCTACTTCTTTCTATTCCCTAAACTCAAAAGACCAGTTCGGGAGGACGTGAATCGCCGCTCGCTTTGAAGGTCATCCCTGCCGATGATTTTTTAGCATGCATTGAGGATTCGAAAAAAAGTCGGCATAAGTGCATTGTGTCCGGAGGGGATTACTTTGAGGGCGATACAATAAATTTGGAAGAATAAATGAAGAGTTTTTGAAAAAAAAAATAATTGGTCTTACTTTTTTGGGCACAGTAGAACATACTTTTGTAATTAGCCCTATTAATGCTATTGTAGGTGTAGTGGGATGAACTAATAAATTATGGCACATAATCCAGCTTTAGGGCGAATAAAATAAAATAATATTTAAACATTAGCAAATATTTTCTTCAATGCGGCGCATGTGAGTATGATATGTGAGTAAAACCCGGAAAATTCCCACCGGGTGGTCTGACTCACAAGGCAATAGGCTGAACACCACAAATGCCCTCGAGTGTCCACGTTTTTTGATACAGTATTTATAACAAAGCCGCAGAGGATGGAATCATAGCCTAATGCTCACTAGCGTGGCACGTTACCACTGAGCCCCGAGTCGGGCAGCCTTTATTAAAAAGTTAATGAAAAAAAAAAACGTTTTTTTTTTTTTTTTTTTTTAATTTCATATGTTCCAGATCTCAAGATCGAACGGTTTCGTTCGTCTCTCTGAGGTCAGTTTTGCACATTTTAGGCTAATTAAACAGGGACCTACTGTTTAACGTGTATTCCGAACCACTCACAAACATCCACGCCCCAGCGAGGATACGAACATGAAACCTGTGGTACCAAAGGTCATAGCGCTAGCCAATTAGCCATCAGGCTACAAAGTTCGAACGAAAACAGTAACGTGATTTAATGCCATTAGAAGTTCTAAACAAAATTCTTTTCCATTACTAATAAGTAGAACAATTAGTAAATGGTGAGTTGATGGTTAATTAATAATGACGCTGTTTAGTCGGCAATGTATCGCAATGGCGGCGTCAAACAACGCCAAATGCCAAACAACAACGCCAACGCCAAATAGCGCCAAAGCACCAAATGCAGTTTTTAGCAGAATAAAACACGTCGAAGTTTGCGATGCTCATCCAATTATCCCAAGCACGCCAAGTAAGCTGGAAATCATCCAATTAAAAAAACAAGACAACATGATGATGCTCGGTTTAAATAAACATCTACTCCAATTTGAAAGTTATAAATTGAAAATCCGGGATAGATTACAAGGGAGGAAAAGAGAGCTGAAGGCAAATATTAATTTATTTTCACGCTAACGAGTGAAAAAATTGAAAAAAATAAATAATAAATAAAATAAAATTGTGCTTATAAAACGTACCTTGTTTTCTACTCTCATGCCAGAATTGTTTTAATTCTAGCTTCGCAAACTGCATTGCTCTCCATATGTATCATCGTGTTTGTTTCTGATCCCATTTGGTAGACAGCAACGTCTAAACCAGGGATGGGCAAATTTTTTCGGTCGCGGGACAAAAATCGAAAAAAAAAAAAAAAAAAAAAAAACAATTCTTGGACAATTCTTTCAATTTGGCGGACCAAGATAAATTTTTCTAAAATTTTAAAAACAGTATGCAAGTATTACAATTTAAATAGGTTAATGAGATGAATGAAATAGCGATGTCATTTTTAAAAGTTCCTTATAGTGAGGTTCGAAGGGAGATGTACTGATTCTAAGGAACGAGGCTCAATGCTCGTCTGTCAGTCTACTTCTGAAGTAATTCTTCTTAAGGTTCACAGTTGAAAACACTCGTGTCACATATATAAAATGAAGCAAACATAGCACTGATTTTCCGGGCGTGAGATATTAAATTTGGGAAACTTACTTTCGATAATGATTTGTAAGTTAGATGAAATAATGATTTCTAACTTGTTGACGTCAATCTACTATAACTAACAAAGAACTTCCGCCTTTAACACTTTACTGATTGAAAGCTGTCTGTGCTTTTGCTACTTCCGTCGATTTATGTTTTTGTAGAACAAAAACAAAGAAAGTAAAAGATCATCAGTCCTTTTAAAAAAAGGAAGAAAAACAAATAATATTTCATCAAAGTAGAAAAGGAGATGGATATACAATATATAAATATATATTTCTTTTAATTTGCCTCGGACCCGAAATTAAAATTCTATTCGCGGGCCGAATAGAACCTTGCGGAGAGCCGCAGTTTGCCCATCCCTGGTCTACTACAACATCCTGGTCCACCCGGGCGGTCTCATGAATGGAGGGAAAGGGGAAGCAGCTTCTATTGCGATGGAGCACCCGTAAGTGGAAGGTTTACTTGGGTCCGTGACGTTGAAGAAGGAGGACAGTGTCTTCCGGGAGAACAGGGTGAACTACCCCGCATTTGCGTATCGTATGAGAGAAAAACAGGAAAACATACAACAGGTAGTCCGACTGACTGGGCAAAACGCCATCGAGTCTCCTCATTTCTTGAAACAGTGTCTATAACAAAGCTGCCACTACACCATTGCATACAGATGTCAAAATCAATATACTTACTTAAGAAAATTTGTACTCATAATTTTCTCATACAATATTATATCGACAACAACTAACAATATTCTGTCTTCATTGTAACCAGAAGCATTCATTTCATTTTCTATTGTATTACTTTCTACTTTTAATTTTTTTTTTTTTAATAAAATTTATATTTTAACAAAAGCGATTAAGAATGCATACCTTTCCTTCATTATTAATTATTTGATTTTTACCCTAAAAAGAATTAAATAAAAAAAAGTAAAAAAAAATAAGAGAAGAAATTTTTAACAAGTGTATATAATTTTAAAAAAATGTATAAGTTCATGCATCGTTCATCTTTTTTATAATAATCTTTTTTTTTTTTTTTTTTTACTATAGAAACTATTTTTAATTATCATTATTTTTAACAGAGAAGAAAATGACCTCTAATCAAACGACCGAGTATCGATGCAAAAATTAAATAAACATAATTAAACATTCTAAATGAAATCAATCGTAAATTCATTTTATTCACATCATAAATAATTTTAATTTTCATTCAAATCCTACATTTTTCATCTTTTTTTAAAAACATCATTATTTTTTTTTTGGTTTATAGAAACTGTTTTTAACAGTAGATTCGTAAAAATCTAATCAATCAACTAAGTATTCATGCAAGACTTTCTGTCAAAATCTTCACCGAATCTACTCGTTTCTCAAGCATAAGCAACTGAAACACATGCCGCCAATGCTATCGTTTAATATAACTATACACAAACAGCTGTACAATACCACTTACTGAAATCAAATAAACAAAGCCTTATAAAACTGCAAATTCATTTTATTCACATCATAAATCAATTTATTTTTCATTCAAATCATAATTTTTTAATTTTTAATTCAAATCATACACTTTTATCTCTTTTTTATAAACATCATTATTTTTTACTATCATTATTTTGAACAGTAAAGAAGAAAATTAGTAAAGATGTAATCAATCAAGTAAGTATACATGCGAGACTCTGTGTCAAACTCTTCACCGAATCTACTGGTTTCTCAAGCATAAGCAAATTTAACACACGCCATCAGTGATATCATTTAATACAACTATAGACGAACAACAGTAGAATGTTTAACAATAAATTCATTTTATTCACTTCAAATCGTACATTTTTCATCTTTTTTATAATCATCATTTTTAACCATCATTAATTCTTAACTAAATTTTGAGAGGGGAAAAAACCACTCAGTGCAGGGTATACGTATAGATGAATCTTTTCCGCGCCATTGGCGCAGATAAACACCCAGATCAATAATCCACCATGTCGGAATTTTAAAAGTTTGACAAAATACAAGAAAGATAAGAAACTTTTTTTAAGTGATAAATTTCAGCATGAAATTCGTGCGGCGTTTTTTCAAAAGCTGTAAACAAGCGTGCAATTTCCCGCTCTGGTGAACTCTGAAATTGCATCCTTTTAACTCGTCGCATATTTAACGGTCATCAAATGCAGTCCATTCGGCGAAATTCAAGATGTCTAAAGGATTAGATCACAACTGCAGCATGTTTTTTTTTTTTACAACGTATAATTAAAAAAAAAAAAACACCGTTAAATTGCATTTGTTTGTTAAACCAAGAAGTTAAGAAAGCCCGCATGCTTAAAAAAAATGAATGACTTTAGATCAAATTCGACTGAGCATTTGACGATCATATCATCGACCACTGAAACGGATAATCGTAACAAATTCAACGTCATTCAGGATGCATCCCGAGGAAGGGGACTCCACTAGAGGGAAAGAATGAGTAATAGGTTTCGGCAAAAATTACAAAGATAACTGTCATACTGATAAGGGACCGAGTGTCTAGCGCTCTGGCGCTCGGTACCACAGGTTTCGGGCTCAAAACCCGACGGTGCCATGGATGCTTGTAGTGGTTTGAATCCACTTTAAACCGTAGAGCGTTGCGGGGGTAGTGTTACTCCGCTTCCGTAGCTTATCTTCAAGCTACACGCACCTGCTGGGTAGTGTTACATGAGAGACGTCGGTGCAGCCCTTTGCTTATGGCATTCAAGACAACTGTGTAATTGGATGCCAGCTGCATTAGGGGAAAAAATTGGTACTTACGTATTAACGGTACCTTGGCGACAGTTGCGCCAATAAAGAGCACACGCGCCAACCGCAGCTACAGATTTGGCGCCAATCTACACTTAAAATTTTTGTTCCAAATAATAAAAATATATATGAAACACTTCATTTAAAATCAAAACGCTTTCAAAATATTTTTATTCCAAATAATAAATATTGGCGACACTTAAAAACCGCCAAGTCTGTCGCCAAGGTACCGTTAATACGTAAGCACCAAAAAATTCTACAACGAACTTAAAACGAATTTTTTTTTTTCCCTTAACTGTCAATAAATGTAAATTTAATTTTTCTAAATGGTTGCCATTTATATTAAATTAATTAATCCCCCTTTCCTCCCAAAATAATTAAACAAAAAAAATATTCATTTATATTCATTTTTTTGTAATGTTTTATTATAGTCTATACAAAATGATCAGTGTTATAAAAAAAAATAACATATTTTTCAGAATAGCTCCGTAACATGTTTTTGTTTTCTAAATAAATGCACGCAAGAAAAAGGAGCCAAGTTGGTGGTGAAGCGCCAATTCTAGTATGAAAAGACCAGGAGATGCTTGTCTAAACTTTCTATTCCTTTAGAATAGGGAAAAGCTCTCTATTTTATTACTACTCCAAGCTTATATATCTATATTTTCATTTAAAATCAACCTTAACCACAAAAGACACCCTCTTTATAAAGATCTTTATTTTTTCATGACCACCACACAAGATTCTTCTGAAGGTGACATTGAATCTAACCAGAACCATAAACTTAATAAACCAAGTGAAATCACACAGCAGGTTGGATGGCCTTGGCGCAGTAAAATGGCGTAAGGTTTTTAATAAACTGGCATAAAAACGCTAAACAGCGGGGAAAATGGTCTTCGGATAAAAGGATGTCTGGCGGTTATTATTTTAAGTTTTGTTATAGCAGCAAATGCGGAGATATATTTTTCTTCAAAAATATAATTGGTATTTTAAAAAATATTTTTTTTCAAGTTTTCAAGGTTTTTTTTTTTTTTTTTTTTAATGCAAAAAAAAAATGTAAAAAAAAAAAAAAAAATTAAAAAAAATATTTTTTGAACTATAAAAACATTCAACCATTCGATTAGTGTAATATCTCTCATAGAATTATTTATTACCTTTTATTATATTACTTCTTTTATTACATATACGAAAATAATATATACAGGGTGATTATAATTAAAGTCCCACTTTCAAAATGCTGTAAAAAAAAAGAAACACTGAGTTACAATGAGCTCAAATTTGAAATGAAGATGCTTGAAGAAGGGGGAAACGGTATCGCATAAAAATAAAGTTCTATAAAAAGTTCCAACTGTTTTTCCCATCCAATTTGGAATGCCCTTGCCATGGTGGATGGGTTTTCCACTAACACTATCACAACTGACTTGGGAAGTCATTTTATCCGTCAAAAAATCGAAACAATCAAGCACATTGAATACTACAGTAGGTTTAACGTGCAACTCATGCCAAATACGTTGTTATTTCGATTCAAAATTTCATTGGCAAACCAAATTCACTTTCTTTAGGCCGCTTACAACACCATCTATTTCTCTTTTTTTGATGCCCCTTCTTCAAGTATCGTCAGTTCAAATTTGAACTCACTGTGACAAGTGATTCTTTTTTACAGCAGTTTGAAAGTGGGACATTAATTATAATCACCCTGCATTTTTAAGGAATACTTCTCAAGTACATATATGCACCGTGTAACTACTCCCAGCCCACAAAGATAAAAAAAAAATTTTCTTGTATATTTATAAATTATAAAAAAAAAAAAAAAAAATCAATGAATTTATGTAATTCTTAAAAAAAAAACTGGATTATACATAAATACGATAAATAAGTATATTCTGGGAATAAACATATTATGAATATAACGTATTTGCCACTTCATTATCTGCGTTTTCGTACAATTTCATTTATATTGGCATGATTATGTTTTATCAAATCTTAAATGTTTGGTGGTTCCCGTATTGTGGGGAGTGGCGCGTGTCTTATAGATTGAAGCCTGCAAATATTTTGCTTTTTGGTCACACTTAAAGAAAAAAAAATCTTCCATAATCAAACTTTTTCTTATTCCATTATTCTTAAAAACATATTATATTGCAATATACTTGTTGAACAAAAATAAGTCTAACCTATGATGCCGAAATCTACATATTATAAAATATTAATTCTCTGTTGTATAAAATATTATGCTTTGTTTGATGCACTAATCCTCAGTGTCCTGCAGTGTGGGTCGGACATCCCATGAGTGATCTACTCATGGATGGAGGGAAAGGGGGCAGCTTCTGCTGTGACGGAGCACCCGCACTGACTTGGCTCCGACTCGCTGAAGAAGGAGGACAGTGCCTTCCCAGTGGTATTTTTAGGGTGAAATACTAGGGTATTGTATAGGAGAAAATCCGGAAAACTCCCACTAGGCAGTTCAACTTACGAGGTAAGAGGCTGAACATCCCAAACGTCATCGAGTCTTCTCGTTTTGGAAACAGTGTCTGCAAGAATGACGTAAATATTTACGTAAAGTATATATATCTCTCTCTATATATATACATCTAGACCAAGTCCATGAACCCGTGTGTTCTCATGGATGGAGGGAAAGGGGGCAGTCTCTGTTGTGATGGAGCATTCGTGGCTCCGTGTCGGAGAAGAAGGAGGGCAGTACCTTCCGGGTGGACTACCCCACATTTGCGTATCATATGGGAGAAAACCGAGAGTAGTACCACTAGGTAGTTCGACCAACGGGGCAAGATGGGCCTGAATGGCCGAGTGTCTAGCGCTCTGGCGCTCGGTACCACAGGTTTCGGGTTCGAGTCTCGGCGGTGCCATGGATGTTTCTAGTGGTCCGGAATCCACTTTAAGCCATAGGTCCCGGTCTCATATGAGTGTAAGATCGTCACGGAGCCAAAGTCAGACGTCTACCTACGGGTGCTCCATCACAACAGAAGCTGCCCTTTCTCTCCATCCATGAGTAGATCACTCATGGGATGTCCGTCCTGCACTGCAGGACATTGAGGATTAGTCACAACAACAACAACGAAGCAAGATGCTGAACATCACAAACGCCAACTAGTCTCGAGGTTGTACTGAATTTGGTACATTTCTTCTGCTACAACACAGGTGAAGGTGAAGTATTCGCCAGATCAACAAAATGCGCCAAGACTCATAAGTAAAGAGTCTTGGCGCATTTACTACGACTACAAATTATTGTTGATCTGGCGAATATCTGGCGTTAATCTGGCACCAGACGCTGAAATAATCTTCGCACTAGATTATGGCATTACAGATTAATATCACGTAAACTGGCTGAATATTGATATGTTATCTCCAGACCTATATGAACTTGGATGTTATTTCAACACTTATTTCGGACGTTATCATCTCCTAATACTTTAATATGACATTTGCAGACATCACATCTGTCTCTAAGCTTGACTGAGACTTAAGAAATAGTCTAAGGGGATGTTCTCCTTTCATTCTATTTCAACCCTTTAAGCCTCTACCAGAATTTCCCAACTTAAATCCATCCAGATTAATAGTGACGATTAAGTTTGGCGCATTTCTCTAATTCTGGTAAAAGAAAACAGCAAGAAGAGAAGAGAGACGCCAAGGAGAGATTTTCTAAAGACATATTATGGGTTACATCACGAATTGAGTAATGTAAATAATGCACATTCACTGTCAACGCAGATTTTGAGATTTGTTGTTTGGCAATTTAAAGATAATTATTTGAATGAAACTATATGTTTATTTTAAAATTTTTGTCAAGACACCATTTGTTGCAAAAAAAAATTAGTATTATGAATTATGACATAATATTGCATCTAACTTACAAGGAAAACTTTTCTACTTTCATTTCTTCATGAGGAACACTTTTTCTACACTGAAATTTCCAAAACAGAATTAAGAAACTTATTCATTCACTTTAAAAAAAAAAAAACTGAAATTCCTTCACGAAGTTCAATTTATCTTTTGTGAATATACTTTGCTGGTTGAATATGCATGGGAGTCTACCCATGTTCAATAACCCAAGAAATTTATGAGGTTTTTGGTCAGAATAAGGACCTGAATGGCCGAGTGGCTGGCGCTCGGTACCACAGCTTTCGGGTTCGAGTCCCGGCGGTGCCATGGATGTTTGTAGTGGTTCGAATCCCCTTTAAACCGTAGGTCTGGGTCCTAATAGGATCGTAAAGCGTTGCGGGGCAGTGTTACTCCGCGTCCGTGGCTTATCTTCAAGTTGCACGCGCCCCCTGGGTAATGCAAAGTGAGTAACGTCTGTGCAGCGCTTGCTTTAAGGCATCCAAGACCAAGCTGTCTAAGTGTTTGCCAGCTGCATTAGAATAAAAAAAAAATGGTCAGAATACTACTGGAACAAAATACTAAGATTTTGGCGATTCTATTTGGCGCGAAATCGAAACCTTAAAGAGCAGAAGCCCCACATGAACCTTCAAATTCCACAGCCACAGGGATATAAGTCAAAATGTAATAAGTCTTAGAATTTAATGAAGATTTGGCTTGTCGCTCTACGGTCAATTTGTGTATACTTTGGGTTAATTAAGACCGGGACTTACAGTTTAACGTGGATTTAATGAAAAATAAATCTATTCAAATACTACAAGAAGCACTACCCAATTTAGACAGAGAAGTCTTTTAAGCGATGAATAAATGAACTTTTATAAACATAAACGGATATTTAGACACTCTTTTTGAGGATATGGAAACAGTAATCTGTCTGCATTTTGAAATCCAGACTATTCAAAACGAACTAGAGAGCACGTGATACTTGACATAGGTCAATCGTTATTATTTAGCAACACATATTTCATGCCAGTTTTAAAACACACACGAATAAAATCACGTGAAAAATCAGCTTTTATTTTAAATAAAAATATTTGAAATCAAAGTTTCTCGTGTAGCCTAACAGATTAATATTTTTTAATAACTTATAATGTCATTTAGTTTTTATTTTATAGCTTCATTTTTTAGGAACGCCACTGACTTCTGATCATGAGAATATCATGTTCACATATTATTCTAAAAAAAAAAAAATTACGCAAGGTTCTTTTTCACAATGGCAGATATAAATAAATAAAAAAAAAAAAATTTTACATTAAAACTCTAAAATTTTCAACTAAAATAATTTGATTTGTTTAAGTAATTTTGTAAAAATAAAAAATAAAAAGTGAGGAGGGACTTTTAATTCGTAATTAAGTACAGCGGAAATCCAGTAAAATAAAGATGATTTATCATTCAAGTATCAAGAGGATTTGAAGGTCTACATGCACAGAATTTTGTGGTAATTTTAAAACCATCACCACTGAAGAACATGCATATCTTATTACGCACATTACAGTCAACAAAGGATTTCAAAAACTGCAACTCGACGCTTTTCAATTGCAACCATCTTTGAAACAGCAACCAATAACAAGCCTGAATAATAGCAACTTGGGTGTGAAGCGATTTGTTTTATAACTATCTCTTAAATGACTAAATGAAACAATCTTATATACACTCAAGAGCCAAAACATTATGACCACCAGTCAATAACGAGTTGGCCATATATATATATATATTTGCTATATATATATTTATATATATATATCCAGCAGCAGTTAAATACCACTTTCACTTGATCACGTGCCTTTCACGTCATCCAGGCGAGTTCATTGCAAAATGTAGGGGTGGTCATAATGTTTTGGCTCTTGAGTGTATTTGCCATAATATATATGAAAAGCAACGTATTAAGATTGAAGTTTATAGAAAATTGTGTCAGTAGAATAGAGAATGCATGACAAGATTTCAAGAAAGCTTTCGGGAATCAACGAAAAATAAGGTGCAAATAAGTTGTCATGGTAACCATTTAATAATACATTATTAAATGGTTACCATGACATATATATGCATTACTCCATATGGTTTAAGTCCAAGCAGAGCGGTGCAATTGAAAGATTTGGAGTTTTAATTATAATAAAAATAATTTTAATTTTTAATCACTGAAATTAGTATCAAAGGGGCCTGATGGCCGAGTGACTAGTGCTCAGGCGCTAAGTGCCCCAGGTTCAGGAATCGAGTCCTGGCGTTTGTAGTGGTTCGAAATCACTTTGAACTGTAGATCCCGGTTTAATATGGCTGTTTGGCGTAGGGCTGACGACCCTACCCCATAAAAGAAAACATCTCTTGTTTAGAAATCTGCCACCATGGGGCTGTTGCGTCACTGATGATGATGATGAAAATTAGTATCAAAAGCTAAAATTAGTTGAAAAATATCCACACTAATTATTACACTTTTTTTTCAAAATGGTTTTGCGCCGCGTATATCTGACTTGAAACGTTAACAAGCAATATATTCGTCCGTTTCCGCTTTTCAAACGGATGTTTAGCTTTTCTCATAATCGTAGGTCATATTATAGTTAATTAAAGCGCTGATTAACTTGTCGTAAGTATGTGAACTCAAAGATATGATGCCCTTTTCGCTCAGTTCATCATCATCATTAGCGTAACAGCCAAACGGCGGGATAAGACCGTCTGCATAATGTTAGATTTCGAGACAGGAGATGTTTTCTTTTTACGGAGTAGGATTGTTAGTCCTACTTCCAACAGTCATATTAGAACGGGACCTACGGTTTAAAGTGGATTCCAAACCACTACAAACATTCATGGCACTGCCAGGACTCGAACCCGAACAATCTGTAGCACCGAGTGCCAGAACGTTAGTCAATTGGCCATCTGGCCCCCTTCGTTAAATTAGTATTTTTTATATATATTTACATTTTTATATACATTTATTAAATATTATTTTTATTATATATATTAGTAATTTTTGTTATATTATTTTTATATATATTTAAGTCATTTCCAGCCTAAAAAGCATTTTTGTTATTTTAAAACCTCCGCCAAGACTCTACTCTATTTGTAGAAGAAAAGCCGCTTTGCTGGGTATTATGAAACTAGACACAACATCTGCTTCTAAGCCCACGAGGAGAAAGAAGTCCAATTCTTTCTCAGACCATTTTATCCGTTTAAAACTCTTCCAAGTTTCGCCAGGAATCTTTAAAAATAAATCCATTGAGATTAGATGTCTGATTTGTTTCTTTACTTCCGGAAAAAGATAAAAGAAATAAAAGAGTTTTTCTTTTGATAAATGATAACTAGAGTAATCCGGCCAAACAAAGATGATTTTGGCATTTATGTGTCAAGAGGCTTTCAGCTTGGCGTGATTTGGAATGTGAAAAATGGCTTCTTGGCGATTTTAAAACAGTCGTCAAAGCAGATGTAATTGAAGGGCATTTGCGGGTGATAGAAGTGACTAATTTCCATCACAGTGGTCCCTCAAGGTCGTCTTAACGTCCAATTTAAATGTACGTTAAATCAAATATTTTTTCTACAATTATCAGGAATCTAAATGAAATGACATGTTTTTTAATAACTTTTTAATGAATACAAATTTATTAATAAATTTTTAATAATTATTTAATTTTTTTAATAAAATTAAAATCATTAAAATGACAACAAGCAATATTTAAGTGTTTCTCTTTTATTTTCTGTGTGTGGAAAAATTAAATACTTTTGAGTTATCGTTACTTTTTATATGCATTTTAATTAACATATTTTTTTATTTAAGCTATAAAATGATTTTTGTGCTTTAGTATTCTGTAATTTGTATATTATTCATATCAAATTAGTTTAGCTAAACTGCGCCAATAAATTTGCATTTTTGGCAAATTTGTATTGCGCCATCAAAATTGCATTTTTGTGCCATAAAATAGCATAAATTCTTATTTATCAATAGAAATAAAACAGGGGCCTGAATGGCCGAGAGGCTAGCGCTCGGTAACACAGGTTTCGGGTTCGAATCCCAGCGGTGCGCCATGGATGTTTGTAGTGGTTCGGAATCCACTTTAAACCGTAGGTCCCGGTCTAACATGATCGTAGAGCGTTGCGGGGGCATTGTCACTCCACGTCCGTAGCTTATCTTCAAGCTGCATGTACGTCATGGGTAGTGCTAAGCGAGTAGCGTTGGTGCAGAGCTTGCCTTAAGGCATCCAAGATAACTGTCTAAGTGTTTGCCAGCTGTATTAGAACAAAAAAATACAAATAAAATAAATAAAAGAACATAAAATCTATAAAAAAATTGGAGTTTTTTAATAAAAAAGATCATCATCATCGTTGGCACAACAGCCCAGTGTGGGTCAAGGGCGTCTACCTACTGGCAGATTTCGAGACGAGAGATGTTTTCCTTTTTTTTACGAGATAGGGTTGTCAGCTCTACGCCGAACGCTCAACAGTCATATAAGACCGGGACCTACGGATTAAAGTGGATTCCGAGTGGAGCGCTAACCACTCGGCCATTTAACCCCCCCCCCCCAAAAAAAAGACCACGAACATTAATTTTTATTAAAAATAGAATAAATTCAAAATATTTGAGCGTTGATGTTATAAGGAATATATAAAACATAAAGAATAAAATTATATCCAATTGTTGTAATAAAAATGGAGAGATAATGAATGTACTTTAATGTTGTTGTTGTCGTTCAGATGCAGCCAGCAATACTACACAATCAAGCTTCATGACATGACCAAGGGCTGCACCGCTTTTACTCATTTTAGCGGGGTGGGGGCGCACGTGTGGCTTAGCACGTAAGGGTGGCACGTGTTGCTACGAATTCGAATAACACTACCCCTACAAAGCTCTACGATCGTATTAGACTTGGCCCAACGGTTTACCGTGTATTCAGAAGCACTACAAACATCCACGCCACCGCCGGGACTCGAACCCGAAACCTGTGGCACCGAGAGCCAGACACTCAACCATCAGGGCCTGAGCGTTAAAATTATATGGAATATATAAAATATTTAGAATAAAACTATATCCTATTGTTGTAATACAAATGAATAGATAAAAATGTACTTTATTTAATTCCATGTATATTTATAAAGTAATTACAATGTTATGCATAAGATTAATTACAATAAAACATTACATAACATTCACTTAAACAGTGGTCCACCACAAATAAATTAATAAAAACGATTGGATTTAAAGTTAGGCCTCTTTTAATTCAAATGTTCCCAATTTTTAAAGAGGTGCTGCATTAAACTACAATTCAATATTTTGTAGTTGGCGCTTTTTTGAACCGAGACGAGCTTTAGAAAAAGATTTTAAAAACATTCGCCAAGACGCCTGTTGGCTGAAGGTCGAAATTGTGCGGTAAGCGCTTCATTTGAGAAGGCTCTATCTAATTCGGCTGACTCAACGTTTTTCGTCTGCGTTAGATTTATGTTTGTTTGAGTGACTTGTATCTGCCGGTGTTGGGTTGCGATGTTGTCACCTTCTTTCGAAAAATCAAACCAGCTGACACAACCAGCAAAAGAAAAAAGATACGCTTCGTATATTATTATATAAAATAAAACTTCGTCTTATTTATTATTTTTTTTTATTAAACCTTTTTATTTTTTATTTTTTTTTTCTTCGTGTAATTGCGTCTTTTAAAACATTTATAAGGTCGCGGGTTGGGTTTTATTGGATGAAAAAAAAAAATTGAATTTTTCATGACTCATTCATTTAGAACTGAACTAGTCGTTCCCAATTTGCAATTAAACACAATTACGATATATTTTAATTTTTTAATACAACATAATTTTAAAAATTTTAAAATATATTTCGGTTAATAAGTAAAACTTTTAATTTTGTTTTTAATTTTTGTTTTTAATCAGCCTATTTGTCTTCATTAAAAATTAAATATATTTTTTTTTTTTACAAGTATTGAAATTTATTTTTCTTTTTTAATTTTTATTAAACTATTCAGATAAATGGACCATAAAATACTAGTTTTTATATCATGTAATTGCGTCTTTTAAAACATTTATAACGTCGCAGGTTGGCTTTAATTAAATGAAAACATTTTTTTCCTGGCTCATTCGTTTATAATTGTACGAGTCGTTCTCAAATTGCAATTACACACAATTACGATATATTTTCATTTTTTAATGCAACAGAATTTTAAAATGTTAAAGATATTTACATTAATCTATTATATATTTATATGAATACGTAAAATTTTTAATATAAATTAAAAACTTTTTAATAAAATAATATATTTACATTAATACGTAAATCAATTTTTGTTCTTAATTAATTTGTTTTTAAATTTTTTTGTTTTTAATTAATTTTTAAAAAAAAAAAAAAAAAATTTTTGTTTTTAATTAATTTTTTTTTGTTTTTAAAATTAAATAACATTTTTTTCCAAGTTTTGAAATTTATTATTTTTTTTTAATTTTTATTAAACCACTCAGATATATGGCCGCCATAAAATACTAGTTTTTATTGTCTGCATTTGCGTCTTTTAAAAACATTTAAAAGGTCACGGGTTGGATTTAATTGAATGTAAAAAAAAAAAAAAATAAGTTTTTCCAGTCTCGTTCATTTATAATTGAACGAATCGTTCACAAATTGCAATTACGACATAATTTTATTCTTTAATATAGCGGCATTTTAAAAGATTAAATAGATATTTACATTAATATATTATATATTTATTAATACCTTAAACTTTTAATAAAATAATATATTCATATCAATACGTAAAATTTGTAATCAATTTTCTGTTTTTAAATGAGCCTATTTTTATTCATTAAAAATTAAGTACATATTTTTTCAAGTTTTGAAATTTGTTTTTTTTTTTTATTATTATTTATTAAATCACTCAGATATATGGCCGCAATAAAATACTAGTTTTTATTTCTTCGTGTAATTGCGTCTTAAAACATTAATAAGGTCGCAGGTTGGGTTTAATTTAATGAAGAAAAGTTTTTCCTGACTCATTCATTTATAATTAAACGAGTCGTTCTCAAATTGCAATTGCACACAATTACTATATATTTCCATTCTTTAATGCAACAGAATTTTAAAATGTTAAATAGATATTTATATTAATATATTATAAATTTATATTAACACGTAAAATTTTTAATATAAATTAAAAACTTTTAATAAAATAATATATTTATATTAATACGTAAAACTTTTAATCAATTTTTGTTACTAATTAATTTTTTTTTTTTTTTTTTTTTTTGTTTTTAAAATTAAATATAATATTTTTCAAGTTTTGAAATTTATTTATTTATTATTATTTTTAAATTTTTATTAAACCACTCAGATATATGGCCGCCATAAAATACTAGTTTTTATTTCTTCGTGTAATTGCGTCTTTTAAAACATTTATAAGGTCACGGGTTGGCTTTAATTGAATGAAAAAAAATAAGAGTTTTTCCTGACTCATTAATTTATAATTGAACGCGTCGTTCGCCAATTGTAATTACACACAGTTACGATATATTTTCATTCAGAATTTCAAAAGATTAAAAATATATTTACATTTAAAACATAAAACTTTTATTAATTTTTTTTTATTTTAATCAGTCTATTTCTCTTCATTAAAAATTAATTACTTTTTTTTCCCCAAGTTTTGAAATTTAATCTTGTTTTTTTCATTATTATTATTGGTATGATTATAACACGAATTAGCATTAGCCAGGTAATAATTCAGGAAACTAACGACAATAATGTTAATAACATAAACTCCTTGTTATAATAATAACATATTCCTCTTTGTTTATAATAAAATTTATGAGACAATTTAAATTGAAAAAATATCGAATAATTACAGAAAATACACAGAAAAAGCGATATGTAATAAAATCAAAATTTAATTATTTTTAAATAGACACTAATTAATAAATATTACTGCTTCAATAATTTTGAATTTATAATTCAAGATGATTTCAGAACGATTTATAATAATTCAAGGTTTCCATGTGATTTAAGAGACTTTATCATGGTTATTAAAATGCATTGTATTATTAACAACGATATTCAAAATGTTATAAAGGAATTTATAAACAATTCCATAAAAAAATTATAAAAAATTAATTAAAGATAAAAAAAAAAAAAAAAAAAATTAAAAATGTAAGACAAAAATTACAAACTTAATAAAATAAAATAATTAAACGTGATTTGAACTTTTTGACAATTTATTGAAAGGAATATAAGTTATTTTTGTAATTTTTCCACGTATCATTTTAAGACATTCCTACATTGAATAAGAAATATATAATTAAGAAATTTTTAAATGATAAAACAAAGGATTTAATTTCTTAAATTTTAATGGGATATTTTGTTGATGTATAAAAATATTTTAACACTGAGCTAATGGTATTTTTTTACATTTCATGCTATATTAGTAATATTAAACGGAAACAAACGTTTTTATTAATCCAGAGTAGAGTCGGGTTGGCTCATCTAAACCAGTGCCTTTACATATTATTTATGCATTTGAACTCCTAATGCAAAACTCCTTTTAATAATAAATCTGTATTAACTGCTAAGTTTTTCTTCTTTGTAATTACATTTTAAACCAAGGAAAATATGCATTGGAACTTGAGAGGTATGTTCTATTTCAAGCTCCTTGCTTGGACTTTTCAAAATTATTTAATTTTGTATAACAATATTTATTAAATTGTAAGAATGTTCATAATTTTCTTTGTTTCATTAAAATTTCAAAGCAATTCAAGTACTTAGAAAAATAATAAATGCATACACAAAAAAAATTGTATTGACACTTATTTATACATTGATAACACTTATTTATACTCATGTATTTATAAATGACACTTATTTGTATATTCATTAATGATACTTATTTGTACTCATACACTCATCAATGACATTTATTTGTATATTAATTAATAGCTTATTTGTACTCATATATTCATGATATTTATTTGTAATGTACTCCTTACTGAACTTGTTTATACTAAATTTCTCATTAATGAAATAATTTATATTAAACTACTCATTGCTGACACTTTGTAACGTATTCATTAATTATACTAAAGTAATTAATGGCATGTATTCGCATTCATTATCCTTAGACTAATCAAAACACAGCCCAAAAAGAAAAATAAACCTTTAACAATAAGTTCCATGACGATTGCGTACTCAAGAATGGCACTTATTTGTACGGAATTAATGCTATTCAGAATTAATGGCGAATCACTCGTTGTACATTTTTCACAAAACGCAGTAAATTATCTCGCATTTTTTTCTGTCATGACATCTTGCAGAATTATCGAATTCTTTATCTTAGGATAGGGAGCCTAAATAGCCGAGTTTAGCGCTCGGTGACACAGGTTTCGGGTTCGAGTCAAGGCGGTGCCATGAATCCACTTTAAGCCGTAGGTCCCGGTCTCATATGACTGCAAGAGCGTCACGGAGCCCAGCCAGATTTCTCTCACACATATCATTCTCAAATTGTATAGGGGCAACTTAGTTCTAGGCACAGTGATGTGGTGTAGTAGAAGTAGTAGTATCTTAGGATAGTCGTGTCTAACATTACTGATCAAAATTATTACACAGACAAAAATATTATGAATATTAAAACACGACGAGTTTTTCTTTCTTTTTTTTTTTATTATTGAGGGATTAAATAGTAAATAGTTTTACATCAGATTCAAAAATTTTGTTTTAGTAGGAATAATTTTGGGGCCTGAAAGGCCGAGTGGCTAGAGATCGGTGCCATAGGTTTCGGGTTCGAGTCCTGGCGGTGCTACGGATGTTTGCAGTGTTTCCGGAATCCACTTTAAACCGTAGGTCCCGGTCTAATATGGCTGTAGAGCGTTGGACGTAAGGCTGACAACCCTATCCTTAAAAAAGAAAGCATCTCCTGTCTCGAAATCTGCCAGCAGGCAGACGGTCTTTGCCCACCATGGGGCTGTTGCGCCACTGATGATGAAAATAATTTTAATTAAACAAGTAATATAAAAAAAAAAAAATTTTACAGTCAATTCCTACTTTTTTTTCACTGTATTGCAGAAAGTAATTTATAAATTGTTTTCATTCATCTTTTAAGTTTATTTGGCGCCATCTATGGGTAGATACATGCAACTTAAATCTAAACAAAAACTAAAGTTAATGAATTAAATTTAATGAATGAGTTAATATTTGAAAAAACTGTGTTGACATCAGTGTCATCCACTACAAGTTCAAAAAAAAAAATATTTGAACTCGAGTGGAGGAATAAAAAGTGTTTTATGAACGATTGAAAATTTGAACAAGATATATATAGGGAGAGTGTGAGCTAATAGAAGGATTTGAAAAAAAAAAAAAAAAAAAAAAAGCGCTTGCGCAAAGTATTCCTTAAAAGATCAATTAATTTACGAAGATTGATCTAGTTTTCTATATGATCATTAGCTCTCAAAACCTGCAATATTAAATCCACCCTTTACCCAATTAAATTTTTGATGAAGATCATGATTTATATTTCCAATACAAAATATACTCATTGGACGAAAAATGTTCCCTACTACAATTTTGATATATTTTTCCAGGGGCAATTCCGCTTTCTTGAATTGGCAACAATGCATGACGTCGGGTCGAGTAAACTTATCTTCTGAGAGGTAGGTGAGGTAGTCAGACTCTTGCCACGTTGAATGTCAACAGAAGCAACACACCCCGAAAAGCCTAAAAATAGAGGCAGCCTATCCCCTCCGGGTCTAAATAAAAGTCTTGGCCCCGGGCCTGATGTCTTTGGAAGACAATCAAATTGCTAAGAGGGACCGGACCGCGCATGTCAACTCGTACCCCAGACGAATCTACGGCGGAATATTTTATACATCTTCTTCTTTTTATTTTCTTTTTTTAGATCTACGTTCATTAGCATGTCTTGCGGTGGCCTTTGCATTCCATGTTAACAATGAGGTGAACCTTTCCAGTAGTCGGAAAAATGTTACACGTGTAGTAGCAGTAGTAGTACCTGGGGGATAGTTGGGTTATCTTGTAACAACCTCATCTGCTAAGTGGAAGGGTGTTTAGAAACTTTGAATTTTGCGACGTTTTTAGTAAAGACGTTAACTAGTAACTTGAATAGATGTACATATGAAAAACCCTGTTAATACATACTATGTATATGTGCTTAGAGGTTAACGACAAGTACTATTGCGAAAAAAAGGTTACATAAAGTTAGAGTTTAATGCATTAGAGAGATCATTGAGAATACAAATCATTAGATCTGTTCAGCATTGCGCAGTATGTAAATTTCATTTGTTTGCAACTATGTAAATTTCATGTGTTAATACTGCGCATGTGCGCCTTCTTCTGTTTTTGCGTATTTAAGGCAAAGTAAGCCGAGATCTATGTTCTTGTTTTTCAACTGATTGTAAGTGAACAATTTACAATAAAGTGGATTCATCGAGTATTTCCTAATTCCTTCTATTGACACCCTGCAAGTCCGGTACAAGATCATTAGAGATCATTGCATAGAGTTTAAAAAAAAAAAAAAATGAATTTTTATTTTTTTTTAAAACTCTAAACATGTTAAACAAATATTAAAAGTAATAACTTTCCATATTTATTTTTTAATATGTCTTGTCTCAATGAATAAAATGTAACTTTCCATTTAGTTTTTTCCGTCCAGTTCCGATCAAAAAGAAGACAAATATTAATAGACTACAACAAGCGTTGATTTTTTTAATGTTTAATATTCTATAGATTGCATGTCATTTATTAACTTTTTTTTTTATTTTAAAAATATTAATTGGCTTATTTTATGTGCAAACCACGGTAACGTTTTTATTCAAATGTGGTCGGTGGCAGTCGCCACCCTACTACTACTACTACTACTACTACCATACCACATCACTGTGCCTAGAGCTGAGTTGCCCCTATACATCTTAAAGTGGATTCGAACCACTACAAACATTCATGGCACCCGCCGGGCTCTAATCCGAAACCTGTGGCGTCTCGCCCTCCTCCCCTTCAGGGGCCTGAATGGCCGAATGGCTATCGCTCTGGCACTGGGTACCACAGGTTTCGGGTTAGAGTCGGCGGTGCCATGGATGTTTGTAGTGGTTCGAATCCATTTTAAGCTGGGTCCGGTCTGTTTAGCCCTCGTGATGCGCATAAGATGACCGTAGAGCGACAAACCAAACTAAACCTCCCCTTCAGATGATGCTCCTATGGAAATCCTGGATTTAGGAAAATTCTGAACCTATTTAATTGTTACTGAAAACCTAGATGGGCTTGATGGACGAATAACTAGTACTTTGGTACTCGGAGCCACAGTTTCCAATTTCGGCGGTGCCAAGGATGCTTATAATGGTTTAGAATCCACTTTAAACCATAGATCCAGTCTAATATGATTATAGAGCGTTGGGCTAACAACCGTAGCCCATAAAAAGAAAATATCTCATGTTTTGGTGCTCCATGTCTTTCTGTTGCAAGGCCAGGACAAAAAAAAAAAAAAAAAAATGCATTTTACACTTTATCATGGCTCGTCGGTTTAAGGCACGGCTTCATGGACTTGGTCTGGAAGTAGCTGTCGACAAGGTAGGATAAGAAACATCATGTTTATAAATTTAATTACGAATTGGATATTTAATAATTCATCGAGTGGACCTAACATATTTTGTAAATAGGATTCATACAATTTATATTACTAAATTTATAATTTCTGGCTCTCGGTGCCAAATGTTTCGAGTTGCGGTGGTGCCTTCGATGCTTGTAGTGATTAGGAAATCCACTTTAAACTGTAGGTCCCGGTCAAATATGACTGTAGAGCGTAAGGCTGACAACCCTACCCTGTAAAATATCTCCTATGTCGAAATCTGCAACCATGGGCAATCTCCATGTCGAACAGACGGCCTTGGCCCACCATGAGGGCTTTTTGCACCAATGAAGAAGAAAAACCTACAAAGAACTGGAACTCACCCCTCCTCGTTTCTGTTTAAAATTCCAGGAATTTCTACAAAATTGCAAATGGCACTTTTTTCTTAATTTTTCCGTTAAAGTAATTGTTTCCCTTTATTTGACGTTTTTTTTTTTTTTTTCATCTAAATAGCTTACGAAATGTTTTCAAGTTATAATCCAGTTAATAAATCAAACAACGCGAAAGTAATATTTATAATTAAAATTAAAATTGGTATTTATCAATTTTAAAAATAAATTACAGCAAATCGCAGTTAAAATGTAATAATCCACAATTAATGATATTTAAAAAAAAAGTGAAAATATTTTCATTGTTCCAAATTTATATTTAATGTATTTGTCTTTTATTTTCAGTGAATTGGTTTTAATATTTCTGTTGTGTCACAAAAATGAAAGGAAACTTAATGATATTAATTAAATAAAATTTCAGAAATTGCATTAATTATTATCATTTCATCTATAATTAAAAATTAAAAGTTAAACATATCCTACATCTCTATTTGAGATTTTTTCAAAGTAATAAATAAAGAAACACCAATTAAATTTTATATATATCATCAAAAATTTAAAAAATTAAATTGAATAAATCATTAATTTTTATATAATTCATATAAATTGATATTGAATATTTTTGTACTTTTCTCTAATTATAAATACCAACAACAGAAATAGATTAAAAACCAGTACAATCCAAACCCAAGTATCTTAAAAAGATTAAAAAATAACACCAACTATATATAAATGTAATCGAAATAACATATCTTCTGTCTTGACTTCATGAACCCAAACATGATTTTTTGTCTTGTAGTGTGACGTCAAACAGTGGGCCACGAAAATTCCAAAGTCAATTCGTACATTGCCAACCATTTGTTTTTGGTCCCGCCATTACCTCACATACGTCAAGCCTGCCTTGGAAATTATTATTTTTGTGTTAGTTTTTAATATTTTCTATCTGGCAACGAGATGTCGGTCTTTGAAAAAGCAATCCGTTGCCATGGTAACGGCATGATCACAGACGCCTGCCAACAGACAAGCAAAGGAAGCAGACGAAAATCAACGAGACGCCTTTCTATAAATTTTCCATTTTTTTCTTTTTTTAATACATATTTTTGGAAAATTGGCTTTTTAAAGTCTGGTTTGTTTTTCTTTTTAATAATTATAACTCCTATAAATCAAAATTAAGAACAAAAATTATGCCTCTCTCATAAAATTGTATAGACAATTTTTTTTCAATTCCTTCTATTAGCTCACACTCTCCCTATATATATACATATATCTTGTTCACATTTTCAATCGTTCATAAAATACAATTCATCCCACTCACGTTCAAATACATTTTTTTTTTTGAACTTGTAGCGGATGGAACTGGATGTTAATGCAGTTTTTTCAAATATTAATTCAGTCATTAAATTTAATTAATTAATCTTAGTTTTTTTTTAGGTTTACATCTATCTACCCATAGATGGCGCCAGATAAACTTAAAAAAAAAATTATTGAAATTATTTATAAAAGACTTTCTGCAATATGGTGAAAAAAAGTAAAATTGACTTAAAATTTTAATATTACTTGTTAAACTAATTATACTGTTTAAATGCCAACCAAAAGCCTACCAACTGATTAATTTGGTATTTTTAGACCTCTAACTTTTAATCACTTTTTGCAGTTTTTGTCTTTAAGGATATCGACATATTTGAGTACATTTAGTTCTTTTAAACTGAGGTTGTTATAGTTGAGGGGTGTGCCAACCCAAATGATCTTGCGGGCCACTTTGGAAATGCATCCTAACTCCGTGGATCTAAAATTATATATCCCTATTAGATTGAGACCCACTACAGACATTTTTGTGCATTGAATAATTGAAACATTATTTTTAGGTTTACTATTATTATTCTTACATGCAAACATAGATGATATAATAATAATGAAACTAAAAACACATTGTAAAGAAATATATAATACTAAACATGAAATACAATAAATATAAACGAAATAAAATTAAATCATTAAAAAATATTTATTTGACTAGTACGATATTTGATTCTCCACTTTCACTTTAGCTTTTGCAAATCGATTTCCATTTGGGTATTTGCACATCGTAATGGAAAATCGACCGTTATGTTTTTTTTTTGTATAGTCAACTTCATTTTCGGGGAAAAAAAAAGAAAAACCTTCATTAAAATTATCTTCATAAATGAAATTAAAAATTCACCAAGGGAGCTGATAAAAATTACCAACGAAAAGGTTTCTATATGTACGAAAAATGCACAGATTCGATGTACCATATGCAAATAATTTTCACTCATCCTTTACAGTCGACGCTAACCACGCCCACATATGTTCTGATTTATTAAAATTATTATTTGTATATTTAATGTTTTTCCATTTTTTTCTAACCTATGAATATTGATATACAATACAATGAATAAAAAGTAATCAAAAATTAAATCTTTTTTTCTTCTTAATGCTTATGAAGAGATTAAAGAGCCAAATGCGCCAACAATACCACGTGATATGTTTTGAAAAGGTTATTATTCTCTTGCAAAATTTACTTTTTTACTGAAATAATATACAGTGGAGTTTATTTACAGATGATACATCAAAAGAATTTTATTATAATTCCTCTCGCAAATAAAAAGATACTCTTTAAGTATAACTTATTGTGCGAAGATTAAAATGTTGCCAGATTTGGGTGGAGATTATGATATTCGGTTGGAATTATATATATATATAAATTATACATATTATACATATGTAAATACATATATTATTAGAATTACATATATTACATATGTAATTCTGATGACAAAGATTTGGTTTGGTTTGTCGCTCTACAGTCATTTTTTTTACACTTTTTGAGCTAATCAAACCGAAACCTTCAGATTATCGTGGATTCCGAACCACTACTACTACTCCATACCACGTCACTGTGCCTAGAGCTGAGTTGCCCCTATACAGTTTTTAGGAATGATGTGGGTGAGAATCCGACTAGGCTTCGACACTCTTGCAGTCGTATGAGACTGGGGCCTACAGCTTAAAGTGATTCGAACCACTACAAACATTCATGTCACCGCCGGATCGAACCCGAAACCTGTGGTACCGAGCGCCCAGAGCGTCGCCACTCGGATGATCAGGCCCTTACGTTCGAATATTCAATTTGAATTTTCGTGGCCCAAACTGTTTGGCATTACAGTATAAAAATTATGTTTGAAAAACCATATTATATATATATATATATATATTAATTTTCCCCCACGTCCTTTTAAGTAAAGGGAATTAATCAGGAAGAAAATATTGTCTCTAAAGGAGGGAAAATTTTATAGCATTTGTTATTTTTAGAATAGCTGAAGGCAGGTTGCAAATGTTCGAAGTTAAGTTGAAAAAGTAAAAGGGGGAAAAAAGATTTAAAAATTATTACTATTTCACATAAAACAAGCATTTTATTGCTTACATAAAAAAATTCTTTATGAAATTTTCAAACCCCCATTTAACATTACTGATATCACATGGTTATAGCACATGAAATATCTCATCTTAAAAACGATACAAAAATTATTTATAGAAGATTAAAATTATCGTTTGCATTCGAATCAACTGATAAGTTTTAGAAGAAAAAAAAAAACACCTCAACCGGATATCTAAGCAGTAAACACATTTATCATAAACATCAAATGAAATCCGCTATATCGAAACCCATTAATACCAACATAATTTTAAAAAAAAATTGAACTTATCCTATTTAATAAAAGCGGCTCGCATTTAAAATAAATTGCTACTGATTGTGCATTTTAAGATGTTAATAATCATAAGAATATTTGGAATACCACGGCAATAGATAGTTCCGATACATATAATTTAATTTCATACATCATTAAATTGCTCAGTAAGCATTAAAATATCACATCAGGGATTATCACTAATCCTCAATGTTACTACATTAGAAACATTGCCAAAAAACATTCAAAACTACCAATTCACGTCCAAGAAAATTTCAAGTTCAAAATCAATTCATTGTTATACTTACATCCTAAAAACGTGACTGACATTTTGGAACAACAATCAATAGATATAAATCCAAATAAAAAAAAAAATTAAATAATTTTAGCATGTCTTTTTTTTATTCCAAAAATGTCAGTAATGCGGAAGAAAAATTATTTTTGTTAAACTGTATCGACGCCTTAAAAGAAGTAAAAAAAAGGCTTACCTCTAGCGATGCATAAAAGCAGATAATTGTTTTACATGGTTCAAGGCTTAACGCTTTGCTTGCCAGGCGAACAAATAATTTTTTTTCTCTGTTAAATAGTTGTTATTTTGTTTTTCTTTCATTATTAGTTTCCTTCTTCATGATATGTGTACTTTAGGAGGAGTATTTACCTGCTATTAACACATTTAAAGATTTATTCTTTAATCAGAACAAATTAGAGTAATTATATTAATTAAATCTTTATTTATTTTCTCTGTTAAATAGTTGTTATTAATTATTATATGTGTACTTTAGGAGGATGTATTTATCTCTATTAACACATTTAAAGATTTATTCTTTAAGCAGAACAATTTAGAATATTTATTTTAATTAGACCTTTATTTATTTATTTTCTCTGTTAAATAGTTATTATTATTATTTTTTTCATTATTAGTTTCCCTTCTTCATGATATGTGTACTAGGAGGATGTATTTACCTGCTATTAACATTTAAAGATTTATTCTTTAATCAGAACAAATTCGAGTAATTATATTAATTAATCTTTATTTATTTTCTCTGTTAAATAGTTGTTATTAATTATTATATGTGTACTTTAGGAGGATGTATTTATTTCTATTAACACATTTAAAGATTTATTCTTTAAGCAAAACAATTTAGAATATTTATTTTAATTAGACCTTTATTTATTTATTTTCTCTCTGTTAAATAGTTGTTATTTTGTTTTTTGTTTTTATTATTAGTTTCCATTCTTTATGATATGTGTACTAGAAGGATGTATTTACCTGCTATTAACACATTTAAAAATTTATTCTTTTAGCAAACAATTTAGAATAATAGTTTTAATTAGATCTTCATTTATTTAATTAAAAAAGCGATGAGCA